>JANCMC010003772.1:856239-876232 GCA_024363005.1 Charaxes varanes | reverse complement strand
ATATTTCCCAAAAAAAATCACGATTTTCCAACGTGGAGTCCATATCGTGATGTTGCTCCGATTTCGTATCCGAGTGCATGATAGAAAATTGGTATAAATCCATAATATGGTAATATAACTCCAAGAATACTTCAGAAGTACATAAAAAATCTATTAAAATTGCAGCTTTATACAAGATAATTTTTTCCGTATTTGTAATTTACTACACTAGTAATATCCGAATCAATTGTCTCCATTTTGGTATTTTATTAAAGATACTGAATTCATTAAATAAAAAAATCATGAAATCTCATAAACCGCAGGACGCACAATGATAAAATGTGGCAAGGAGATTCGTTTATAATTATTCGACATCCGTATTTTCATGACAGATTTTTCGATAGGGCCGAAATGAGGTCTCATGGTCCTCGCAATAAAATTGCGAACGAACTCTCGGGAAACAGCTAGTATAGAATATTAACAAAAAAATGCTCTCATATAGCGATAACCGCTTGACCACACTATCGCCTGATATGGAACGAAAATGCAATATAGTTACAGGGAACGCTTAATCGATGCGATATGATGTACGCCAATATAAATACGAAGTTATGAATGCGCCCGATATTTATTCCCCTTATTTCTTAATTGCCATCCATATGGCATCATTCCGGATGCCAAAGCTTCGCTGGTAGGGTAACTGGCAACTGCTAAAATTCAGATCTATTACTATGTTTTTTTTTTTAAATTTATTATACGGGCACGCATTACGGACAGGCATTTTACCTACATGACACGTGTGACTACCGACGCCCAAAGACTACTACACTAAAAGTCTTGCAGATGCGTTACCGGGCTTTAAGAAATGAGTTGTGTTCTTTTATTGTAGGTCCCTAAGTCGAATTGTATGTATGTACCTGTTGGTTAATAAGGTCCTTTTCCTAATTCTTTTCTCTACCAGTCATAAATTATTTTCCAGTGAAAACTGGAACCCACAATCTTATCTTGTCACCCAAGCTATACCTTTAACCCGCAATCAATCAATATTGATCAACAAATCGTCATATATGGGTATAGATTTATAAGGTCAGAGCTTCAATATTTCAAATGCCTAATAGCGCAGTCAAAGAAATCTTTAAAATGAAAGAGTTACGTAGCGGTGTCTTTCTGCTGGTGAATAGAGTTTCCAGAACTCTTTGCAGGGCAGAAATAAAGTTGGCAAAGTAGCGATTCATCAAATAATAAGTAAAACATTACTCATAACTTTCTAAACGTCTATAGGATGCGGTGGCTGCTGGCTGTCAGGCTGGCTATATGTTTGTTGCAAAATTAGAAAAAATTACTCACCTGAATTCGTAAGAGTGTTGTCGCCAAGACCAGTGGATGTGTCCACATCCGCATGCGCATCTGCGCCTACGGCCACCACCAGAGCGCATGCCCAAGCGCATACAGCCAAGAAAAAGCGCACGCATTTCCACACTCCCCAGTCTTCCAAACGCTGACGTTTAGCCATCGCACATCACCAACGCCAATCCCGTTTAAATTAAATATAAAACACTATCAAAACTCAAACTAAACTTAAAAATTTAAATATTTAGAGCAGGGAAAGCTTTGACATCATAACTAGAACCGGTGTTGCAACTTCAAAAAGTTGCGAGTTAAAGTGTAATGTTTCTGGTCGCACGAACGCGTGTATGTAACGTGTAGTGACGACGGTGTAGTGGCGAAGTCGCGACAGCACTGCCCGCGGCCCCACATCGCTGCCACGACCGGCTCCTGCGGAGTCTCATCGTCTCACACCCGGACGCGAGGCCGTATTCAAGTCTCACCGCCGTTGGGGTCGTGGTCGCACTCACTCCTGATACAAACTTTTAATTTAAGCTTAGTAGAAGGGGAAAAGAGAATATTAGATATACCTAAAAAGTATTCCTAAGATTATGTTAGTAGTGGTTGCGACAGTAGCTCAGCGTAGTTCATATCACAATTGCGGACACAAATTTCCGGTCCTTTATATCTGAGCTATTAGAAATATCGTGTCACGATATATATTGCCCATTAACTCAGAAACTTCAGAACCGATGACGAAATTTTTGTAACTATCCGTAATTTAGTCCATCTTAAGACAGAGCAGTTTTTATGTCGATTTTCACCATAAAATTACTACAAACTAAATCATATCACAATAATCGCGTATATTCAATGTTAACTGAAGTAAGTAAACCAACGTTTGGGCAAGACAGTAAAAAAATAAAGATGAGAATTAAATTGAGGTAAAAGATTATTTAAGACCAGTGGAAAATTTTGCGTTGCTATCAACAGTTTTTTCACGGGTCTCTTTGCTTTGAACGGAAAATATTTGTTAACAGGAGACCGGTTGACTTATGCGGTTTGTTTTAGTGGCTTCTACTAGATGTTTTTACTACAGAGGCCTTTGAAGTAAAAGAAATGTATTACCAACGTCGACAAAGTTTGTTTTGTAATGTTTGCTTTGTAAAGATTTTTCCGCGGCCAGAATGTTCTTTTAGGCACTTCAAAGAAATACCTTATTTTGGACCTCCTTTATCATTTTCAGCATATCAGTTAGCTACAACATTATACAGAAAAAGCTAAAGTATATTGCACCGGAGCCAGACATAGCTTCATTTGAATGATCATTTCAATTATCATGTTGTGTGGCCGGGGACTTTGTGTAACTTAACAAAGTTTTGTAGAACTTTGTAAACTTCAAGGACAAACATGTACAAACACTTTGAGCTATGTCTGGCTCCGACATTAGAAGAAAGACATTTAGGAAATGGCGTTCATCGTACATAGATATATTTTTTTAAATTAAAGAATATTAGGAATACTTTTTGGGTATGTCTAATATTCCGTTTTCCCCTCCTACTAAGCTTAAATTAAAAGCTTGTATTAGGAGTTGGTGCGACAATACCCCAACGGCGGTGGGGTTTGAACGTCTGTTACCTATAACACAGGCATTAAGTTGTCTACCTTAGGAATAGACGTCCGAGTGCCATATATTCCTGTATATATTTATTATTTATTTATGTACATAGTAATGTCCGTGGTCCTAACGACTGAACCAATTATCAAGAAAATTTTTATGCACGTTGTCAAAAGTTGAAATAAGAAGGATCACTGCAAAAAGCAACCTTCTCGATATATTGCAAAATAATTTTTAAACGGTTCTTAAGTTTAACAACTTGAAAGCTATGTCAATGGGAGTGCCGACTGACACAGAAAAGCTACTCCTATTGAACTTAATGATCAAATAATACTTTCTTTACATAGAGTAAAATAGAGTCGCTTCCCGTTTTAGCTTAGATCTTCTAAGCCACGCCACGAACTTTAATGTGGTTTTCACCAATAAATAAACAGTGTGATTCAAGAGGAAGGTATGAGGTGTATATGACACATGCATATCAACCAGTGACTAGCCCCAGTTTTGCACAGGCACAATACCTGTGCAAAACCGAGGTGGGTCACTAGTTGAATACATTTTATTTAAAATGGACGCAGAGCAAACTTCCGTGTAAAAAATGTTGTATTCAGTAAGACGCAGAAGGGGGCAACGAAATAAAATATGAATCCACGGCGCCTCGGCAGTTTCGCGCACACGTTACTTGTTTATACTGAGGGTGGCTTCTCATTTCAGACGACTGCCATGATTGCTGTGTAATGGCCGATGTTCGAAGCTCAACACCAATTGTGATGGCACGCCAACGGGAGCGGAAGGAAGGAGAAACGGGGTCAAGGGGAATTGGTTGTTTTAACGTCTTCGCGTGCCGTGGAATTTTGTAATCATTATGTACATTAGTAATTGTAGAGATAATGAATTTAGAGTGAAATAGTATCTGAGTGAAAATATTGTAATTTCTAACTATAGGTACCTATAAAATGAATGTAATATCAATGAATATTGTTTATTTTATTTTTCTTTATTGTGAAATAGAATGGCTTATACAAATTAAAATAAATTTTTAGTCACGTATTTATTACCTCATCAGCGGTTTATATTCTTGCTTTTTCAACCACAACGGTAAACAGCCTAAGTATGAAAACTAAAACCGCCTAACTGAAGAGCGAACTTATGCACAATTTGAGGGTAATAGAATCCTTGTATCCTTTGATGCGTCTCACTGAAGCACACCTGCTTTTTAAGTGACATCAAAAAAGGGGGAGGTTATCAATACTACCAGTACGTTTTTTTTTTGTTTTTTTTTTATGTTTGTTACCGCAGTACCTTCGACTGGATGCACCGATCATGATGATTCTTGTTTCAATTAAAAGCTGGTGTTTTCTGAATGGTTTCATATTAATTTAGTCCAGGCCTGACGAAGGTTTCGATTAGAAAACAATGAAATTCTAATTTTTTTTTAATTTATGATGTACATGGCACCGACTTCAACACATAAGTAAGTGTCTACTAAATCGCATGAAAGTACTATTTATTTTCTGCTTTTTAGTTCGTCGCCTTTTTGTTTTTGAAGGCGGTTTTCTTTTTATTTAAAAATAATTTAGTATTATAAATCCGTTGATCCTTATTTTTTTCTTTGACCTAAGTTGTTATAGGCTTAGATGTGTTAAATTTGATCTTTGAATATTGAATAGTGGGGTTAATTATTTAGTAGCAGGCTTTATAGTGACGACAAAAAGCAAGAGAAAATTTCAAATTGGGTCGTTTAAATTGGTTTGGCGTAGGGTTGTGTGTCTTTTTTTTTTGTCGTATTCTTTCCAATCTTTTTGTTCTATTGACCGAGTATTGGAAGATCCAGTATTTTTGTAGCGTCACTGAATTAAAGTGTCACAAATATTATTACTTAGTGAAATAGTAATGCAATTGATAATTTTATAAAGGGTTTATATTATAAATAAATCTATACAAGACTATATGATACACGGACGTGTGTTCCTAAGGTAGACAACTTAATGCGTGTGTCATAGATAACAGATGCCGATTACGCATAGTTTTTTTTTTTTTGTATATAAATATCTACATATAGATAATACACTCAGACTCGAAGCGGGAATTGAACTCACGACCCCCGGAGCGGAAGGCAGGATAACTTCCCACTGCGCCAACGGGCCAGTTTACAAAACATAGTTACAAAACGCTAATAAATAATTAAAATATTACTTGTTATTGATGTACTAACAGATTATGTCGCCTCCATTTTCCTCATTAAGTCCTACACTGTTGCAACGCATCTATGTAGACATAGTTAAACGTTTTACAGTATTATTAAATTAAGAAGGACACTTTTTTATTACAATCATTGTAATTATATTACTAATGTCTAATGTGAAACTTTTTTTAAGAATCGAACCCGTTTCAGCGATTTAAAAAATATATTCGGCATTAGGTGGCAAAAGTAGAAAAAAAAAAAAATACAGAATATACATATATTTCAAATAATTCCTAATATATTAATTTGAATGATTGCTAGTAAAATTCAAAAGAATTGGTTATTCTTACATAGGACAAAACCTTAACAGAAATTTCAGGATAAATTAATACAATAATGGGTCAAACTTATTACAATATACATAATATATATACAATTAGATAATTTGAATGTATCACCTATTGAAATGAGACATAATTCTGACTTATACCTGCTTTGTCATTATATACGAATATTGGACTGAAGTAACAAAAATATTCAATTAATTTCACACAAATGGTACACAATTTATAACAAAGTACAAAATGCTACACTTCAATAAATATTTTCGATAAAAAAAGTTTCACATTTAACACTTTTGTGCACTGATCGATAAAAGTAACACGTACAATGTGCATACACCTTTATGTTTACGAAAAATGTACTATAATTCAACCGACCGGTAGTAGAATCGTTTAACTTTTCCCATTGTCCATGTTTTATCACTATGTTTTGGGGAACTACATTTTGGTTTCTAAGTAATCCTCGTTATTTTCTCACCTGCACTCTGAGTTGCCCTCGGTTTGCCTCGAGTTAGCCTCAAGGGACTTCATTGCGCTCGGCTTTGCCTCTATTTGAGTCGTCACTGTAGAAAATAAAACAATTTAGACTATAGTAAATAGGAACGTACAAAATACTTGTGTTCTTCTTTTCAAACATTATATATAGGATTAGCTGTTTCCTGCAATTTCGTTAGTCTAAAATTAAGAGCGCCCTTAGAATTCTTAATATAGCCCTATCGAAAAATCCATTCTTAGCTTACTACCTCCTAAATTTCATCTTTGTACGTCCCGTAGACTTCGAGATTTTGAATTAGGCGACCTTTCGCTTTTATATAGACTGGCCCGTTGGCGCAGTTAGCAGTAACCCTGCCTTCCACTCCGCGGGTCGTGGTTTCGATTCCCGCCACGAGTCTAGGTGAATTATCTATATGTAAAGGCCAGCAGATGCGCTGCCGGCCCTTAATGACGAGTTTAGGCCACCGGGAAGTCTCACAAACCGAATGAAACGCGACAACAATACCATCACTTGACATGACAGCATTGCTGCCACTTCATGCCTATCTTATGTGAGAAAAAGGTACAGGTACTTGGACCTGACGGCCAATTTGGCCAAACCGATAAACGACGGCCAAAAGGACTACAAGCGTGGCGCTACCACTAGTTAAGTATCTATTTGTGCAAGTAATATTTCTCGTTTACAAAAAAAAAAAATCATGGCTGTGAAATGCTTTAAAAACTGTAAAATTTTGTAAATTGTAATTTTTGACTCTTCCAACTAAAAAGGTTGCCAATCCCTGGTACAGAGAAATGGATCACGAGTACTTTTTAACAGCAGGAACAACAGAGTTCGCTAATATAATAGGTTATTATAGTAGCGAACTCTGTTGTTCCTTCTGGCCTTTTCTTTTAAATTTTTTAGCCACTTCCAAAACCTATTTTGAAGCGATTAAGTGGTGATTTTAAAATCAATGCAACAAGTAGTTAAAGCGCGAAATCCGTTCTCAGAATAGACGTCGTGTCGATAGTAATCGACGTCAAAGACTTGTTTTTGTCATTTTGTGACCCGGTCGTTTTTTGCTTCGTTAATCGATACTAGCCAAAACCTTCTGTGGGTAATTATCCTCGGATTGTACGTTGTTTCAAATCTATTTGGCAATGTTATACAAATAAAAAGTAATAATGTATGTTGATAAGTTACGCTAGGCGTTAATTGAGCAATCCCACATTTTGGCATTTGATGTCTAATCTATGATTCTTGTAATTTTAGCTACGTCTATAATTATATTAAAACTAGCAGTGCCTGCGACATCGTCCATATAAGTTCCGGTAAAAAAATAGATTAATTTTAGCGTGATCAACTGATGACATATAGGCTATCTAACACTGAAAGAATTGTTCAAATCGGACCAGTAGTTCCTGAGATTAGCGCGTTTAAGCAAACAAAAAGAATCTCCAGCTATATATATTAGTATAGATTACAGTAAGATTAAATTTTTTCATACCAGATGTAGTAATACGTCACTAATACAGCGTAAGTAAGCTAGAGCGCATAGCGGGCACAATGTGAACAGAAGCCTTCGTATTTGTCTGTCTTCATTAATATTACTGTACACTGCCTACTATTCCGTTTTCTTCTTTTTTCAATTTGCAAAACAGGTTGTCTGGTAGAGATCGCTAGTTAGCGATAAGACCGCCTGATTGTACTGTTTTACCATTATATTTACTCTTTAATCATTGTTTTTTTTTATTTTGTGTACAATAAAGATTATTCATTCATTCATTCATTCCGACGAGCAAATGTTGATGAAGCGCGGCCGTCCCAGGCCATTTGCGGTGGTTAACCATATTGACCTACGCTTCCCACCTTTCATTCCTCGCCTAACACTTTCGACCTTGGTGTGTCATTCACAAAACCTTCCCTGATATTAGAGTTAAAAAACAGACAAATTTTAAATAGATCCAGCGGTATTCGAGTGTAAGCGAGACTAACGAACAACGATTGTTTTTTATGTATATACATGTCGTCGCCATCTACCCTCCATGTCACGAGTTAAACATAACAGTCAGTACATACATAATACCTACTCCTACACAGCGGCACTGCCATAAAGCGGTAACAGTGCTGCAGTTAACTTTATAGGGACGTAAAGAGAGTTGACGGCTCTTTGTGGGCGCGGCTTTATCCCCAACTTATATTGGACTATAATTCGTGCGGCTTTACGTTATTTCATGGGCTTTAAAAATCTTTGGTAATCTCCTAAGGGTGATAGTAATTTTCTTTTTATGTACGACTTGATTTAAACCGCGACTTCACGCGGCTGCAGCTATTTTTTGCTCATTTTTCGTGCAGAGCTCTACTTATTTTGTTGAAAGTATAGTATCCCGGTAACATCGGCTATCTGCCAGGTTTAGTCGAAATTGATCTAGCCATTTAAGAAACAATCAGCGGTATGAATCTATATTTAAACTAGCGGACCCGGCAGACGTTGTCCTGCCTGAACGTATAAATCGATAAAAAGATAACCTAGATAACGACTGCAGAGGCATCTGACGGGTTGATTTGTGAATGTAAATCTGAAATGTAGAGCGCCTGCCAAAGGTCCAGCCCTTTAGGAGGCGTTCAGTGACGTACACGTACATCCCTTTCACATTTAATAAAAAATTCCAAGGAATTCAATTTTATCCTTTAAATCAAATTTTATTTTGATTTTTTATTGTCTGACGGGTCCGCTAGTAGCAAAAAATATCTTAGTATTTAGTAAATAAATCGATAAAATAGTCACGTGTACACAGTACGTGACAAGACATTTTATTCCAAATAACAACCGCGTGAAGGAACTTTGATCCAAAGACAAAGCTTGAAGTCAATGTTCTTGCAATGTATTATAATAATTAAGCTGTCAGTTAACTCGCATACCTAATTTTTGCGTCTTCGAGTCAAGAAAATAATTAATGACATAGACATAAAAAAATATTTTGTATTTTAGTTATTTTTGAGTTATATCCTTAAAAATAGTATTTCTTACTGCGAAAGTGTCGCAGGCTGTGATACACTTCCAACGGCCATAGAATCACCATTTTCGAGAAACATGAAGTGGTAAACGTAACGATGAAAATTGCGCCAGTCGCGTAAAGGTCCTGAAAAAAAAGACGATGACCCACTCCCGCATTAATTCAATAAGACCGAATGAAAATTTACGTTTTATTTACCTATAAACGTTAGATACACATCTTTAGGGTTCCGTATCTCCAAAGGAAAAAAAGAACCTTTAAAGGATCACTTCAGTGTCCGTCTGTCTGCTAAGACTCTTTTTGTCAAGAACGTGTAGAGATACAATGTTGAAATTAATGCCAAATACTGAGGTCTGCGGACCTCAATGATGCGAAAGCTTTGAAAAATCAACCCTCCAAATATATACAATTAATATAATAGGGTCACTTTTCCTATACATTTTAAAGGGAACCAAAACGTATAGGTTACTTCCAGTTGACCTAGTCATGAATGTATGGGAAAAAATCAGAAAACCGTAAATTTAGTTACATAAAAAAATGCGGTTACATCTTATGGAAAATATGAGTCTTAAAATAATCTGGATTACGTGATGGTACGGTATATTTAGTGCGCGAGTCTAGCTCGGACTTACTCGGTTTTTTTTTAAATATAAATTATGACCTTTTACTGGCAGAAGGTTATATGGGCAGTAAATGATTTAAAAAAGGTCCTTACCAAAGCTGTGATCTCTAATACTAGGCATATTTAACTCATATTTTTTGTCGTCAATCAACACTGTCCCTGAGAGACAGCCCATTTGTTCATAATGCGTTTGGTGCATTCTGAAAAAGTTTCTTTTTATAACATGATTATTAATTTTGATTTGACATTGTATCGTTTTCACAGAACATTTTGAGTTGTCCTTTTCTTTTTGTATTCTTACTGCGGTATAAATAAGCGAAAGCTAATAAATTCGACTTTACAAGGCATTCGCGATATCTGAAACCAATGCCAATGTCGATTTCTTAAAATTTAAGGAACCATTTTCCCCACACGAACTTAAGGATTCGTAACATTGCTCATACCTGATGAATGTTTTCAAAATACAATATTGACTTGGAAGTCACGAGTGGAAATGAAATGAAGCGGCTTAAAATAATTAAGGCGTGGAAAACCGGGCCAAGTGCACTTAGATCGATCGACTTACTTCCAAAAGAAGCGCCAGTATTCCAGTTCCATATATTTCCCTAGAGGTTCTTCACATATGCAGTTCAGAACACACGTATTTATGCTAATGCTCTGTGAATTCACATGATTTTATGTTTCTCTAGTTATTTTTTTAATACACCCCACCATTGCACAGGAAAATATTATGCTGTATCCTTCTTTTCTATTTAAAAAAAGGTTCTGTAAATATTTTAAGTGCAATATTTCGCTAACTCTCCAATTAAAATTAAAAGGTTGTGCCAAAAGTCAATGCAACGACAGACTGGGTAGTTCCCTTTCTCACCCCCAATCCAGAAATTTACACAACTACCGAATGCGATACTCCCTGCATTTGTGCTGTTTATAATTTGCATCTTACGAGTGCGAATATATTTGCGGTTGCGAATACGTGGTCAAATCCAGGCCACGCGAGACCGGTCGGTTTCCGCAAGAAGCCCCAGGCCGCACCGGTCCACACTACTTCCTTACTCACTCCACACTAGAGTACGTTACACTTATTACCGAATGCGATATTTCCTGTATTCGTGCTATTTGCATACTGAATAGTGTTCTTGTATTACATATCGATACATATTAAACATTAATAACTAGTATATATCAATCATTTGCATATATACGATTATATTACAGTTTTTAGTATTATGTAGTATACTTTTATATTTTCGTTTAGTTTTAATTGTTTAATTGATATATACATAAGTACTAGTCGGCGTTGTTTTCCTCAACTTACATACAAACCCTTTTTCACCAATTTCAAATTTATTTTTTGCAACTAAAAGTATGAGCTAAACTAATCCACTCCTTTACCGCAAAGGCGTCCAAGTCGTTAATTCGCCAATTATACATATTATATATTATTCCATATATATATATTATGTTTTGCGCATTCGGAGTTGTACAAGCGCGTTGTACGAGAATACTCCTTCAACGCGTTTTCCTATAACACGAAATAAATCTACCGTACCAATAACTAGTTAGACCCACTGCGGGTTCGCGAGCCTGGAATACCATGAAGGTCCATAAAGATGCTAGGAAAGGTAGGAAATTAAGTATAAATCGCATGCCTTTTTGATTTTTAGACATCAAGTTCATACAGGGATAATTTCGTATCATTATGTTTTCAGTGTTTCCTGAAAATTTTCAATTCAAAAACAACATCAGTTTCACAAAATTTAAATTGTTCTCGATATATCTTCCCGTAAACAAATGCAGCCACTTGAATATAACGAACGCTCGCTATTCAAATTGGTCCTTATAAATTATACGGTGAAATATAATCCACGGCCTGAGAATCCACGAATACGACACACTCGTGTGCTATCGAATGCCTTCAGTCGAACGGGAACACAATTGGCTATTGTGATACCAACCTTACAATATGATAATAAGAAATGTTTCCGAAAGTTTGCTTAAAATTGAAGAATCATCAAAAATTGGCATAATTGGTTCACATTTAATGGTAGCTCCTTTGAATTCAGTCTTTTATTCGAGTTAATAAAAGTAGCCAAGTGCGTGTCAAGACGCGCTTTTATTTAACTAGTTGTGTTACCCGCGACTTTGTCCGCAGCAAGATTGATGAAAAATTTTAGCGTGATGATATTTTTTTTTATCGTCATTGTGTACTCCACAGGCTAAAGGCTCGTACCATTGTTAAGGATAAAAAAAAATAAGAAGAAGATTTCTTATTTTTGTTTTATTGTCATCTTCGATTTTCTTATTCTTCTATAGTTCCAGTTAGCCTGATCATATATATATATCATTCCTCGATAAATGGGCTATCTAACACTGAAATAATTCTTCAAAACGGACCAGTAGTTCCTGAGATAAGCGCGTTCAAGCAAACAAAATCCCTGATAACCTTAAACATGCTGAACACAATGCAGAATATTATCATTTGCACTGGTAAGTAACGTGAGATCTCGGTGTTTCGTTTGGTTTGTGAGACTTCCCGGTGGCCTAAACTCGTCATTAAAGGCCGGCAACGCATCTGCTAGCCTTCTGATCATGCAGATGTCCATGGGCGTTGGTAGGCACTTAGGTGCCTGCTGACTGCTCGTTTGCCCCTTTTAACATAAAAAAATGGTATGTACACATGGCCGTGTGGTTAGGCCTTATATTTTCGAAGCCCGAAACGAGGCGACATTAATTGCACGATCTGAACTGGTCGTTAAGTCCTCCTTGTTGCAGTAATTGGGACACGCAGGGCACGACATAAGGTGAACCATGGATTGGATTTTACCGCATATACATGCCAGATCGGTGCCATCCGAAAATCCCTACCTGAACATATTTTCCTTACTTCGGCCAACTTGAGTCTGAAGTCTGTTTAAAGACTTCTAGACTTGCGAAAGTAATCCATTTCCAGGCGGAAGATGTTCAAAAGGCATCACAAACGGGCTTGGCAGCGAAACTTCCTCTCTGCAATTGAAAGTTATAGGGTTTAATTTAACTTTAGTAATGCATTAATAAGACTAGATGAAAGTTTTACTAACTTTCTGCTACAAAATATCATATTCATATTCACTTCTCTTCTATTATAGGTTTTAGTTGGTTTCTCTATTCTAATGCTGTGGTGTTTAGATAAAAATAAGGTAGTTAGTTGTTCATAAGGGTATAAATACACTAACTTACAGGTGCCCCATTCCAGCAGAGCCGAGTCCCCCAGAGCTCCGTGCTAGCCCCCCTTTTTATATTCGCTATACACTAGCGATATCTTCAGAGCGAATACGTGCATCTCGCGGTTTTTGTGCATAACATAGCCCCCTAAAAAGCAGGCAAAAATGCCCTAATCACTGTGGGGTATTTACATTATGTGATCCAAAATGTGGGTAGTTGTAAGATGATTTTAATTAAATCAGTCAGCTTTCCACGCCTGTCTTTTATTATCGTTACAATCACCACCCGACTCCAAAGGGTAAGTAATGCCCTAGTCACTTGATCTAGCAAGTGGCACATAGGGGTCAACTTGGAGAAAAGTACCGCCTCGTACTTCCGCAGAGACCGAATCGGTAGCGGACATTCTCCTAAAAACGCACACTCAATAACATCTTTAATTAATTATATATAAGTAATTATATTAATTTTATCTTTGTATTCTTTTACTACCTCCAATGAACATTACAAACTGCAACAAGTTGTACCCGTAATATAGTTAAAGACTTCTAAAGCGTAATTTTTTACAATTTATACTCGGGATGAAATTGTTTATTCATAAAGCAACAGATGCTCTTTCTGATGCCTGTTATTTTATTTTAATCACTTACTGAAATAAAATGAGTATATGTCTCTTTGAACAGGAAAGGTCTAACGAAAAGTTTGTGATTGAGTTAGCTTTAACTCTACTGCACATCGTATTTTTACCTTTTATTTTAACCATTCGCATTCAGTATATGTTCAAAATAATTGAATAATCTTGGAAATAGAAGAGTAATTAATTATTACAATCATTCAACTGTGTAAAGATGTTTCTTTAATGTGATTAAAAGTTATGATGTTTCAACGTGATTCTTGCTATTTTAATTTGATATGTATTATATTTATTGTAAATATCTACATAAATAGCATTACAGTTTATGGACTGCTGGTTAAAAGTCAAACTAAATAAATCCAAAATATTCCAGATGTGCTCCCAAAGTGTGGAAAATTATCAAAATGTCAGAAAGTATACAAATATTTTATTTCCACATAACTTGTTTAGTATTCGACACGAAATAAGCGATCACTTGGAAACCTTATTAGAAAATCCTTTGAAAATGGCGATACTTTTAAGAGAAATATTAAAAAGGAATACTAAACCAAATGTAGCACTTAAAGCAGACAGTATACAAGAATTAATGAACAGAGCCAGTGACGAAGACAGAATTTATGAAGAAGAAGAAACACCCAAAAATCTCATTCCTATTCAAAACTTATTTATGAAAGCGAGACCAAAGAATAATACGCATTTAAATAAAGACAAAACAAAAATTTTGGTAATCCTCTTAGTCGACAGAAATGTAAAGGTAAAATTCCTATTGATTTGTATAATAAGGAAAACTTCTTCACAGGCATGAGATTCAAATTTTAAGACCAAGTAACATAAGAAACTTCACAATCAAATAGATGTAAGAATTCAAATAAATAGTAAGAAATGAAATATTGTTCTCCCTTGAACGAGATTCGTGGTTGGGAATACGTGCACAAGTCATTTCCGAATATGTGGATACGCATTCATAGTATCAGTTTAATTTAAGATTAAATTTTATCATGTATTTGTGTTTTTAGAACAATGAAATTTCAAGAGCAGGCCTAAGTTTAGCAGACCCATATGAGTCTACTATACCCGAAAAAAATGTAATAACTTCTGAAATTGAGAGTAATAAAAAATTACCAATCTTAGAGAGAAACATTATATCTGGGAAAGAGAGAAATAAAATATTATCTAAAATCGAGAGCGATGAGACATCATCTGATATTGAGAAAAATAAAGCATTCAATAACAGAGAGTTAGATAATACGGAGAAAAATAAAATATCACCTAACATCCTTCGAGATACCTATGGTGATGTATGTATTAAGGTTGCAGTGAGGAAATGCTACAAAGTGAGTTTAACAACTTATATTTTACTCATTTAAAATTTCATAAAAAATTGAATTAACGGATAATGGTCACAGCAGCTAAAGCCCGAAATTATATACCCTTGTTTAAAAACATCTAATTCCTTAAATTAATACCAAATAAGTTTTAGTTGTTTCTAATTTTCTATTAGAATTATTAATCTTGGAAATTCATCTGAATTCTGGAACTTCGGCCAAATTTGTGTCTTTCATAATTTGTTATGTATCTACTATTTGTATTACATGTTATTTTTCATTAATATATAATACAAGTTCATTTATTTCAGGCACTAGTAGCAGTTAAAAAAAACGTATGCAAGATACGTTACAAGTGCAAATCAAGTTTTAAATCTTATTTTAAACAGAAATCGAAAGAAGGATGCATTCGAGAATTCGACTTTAGTAAAAAGACAAAAACTAAAAATACGATGAAACTAACTGGTAATACAAAGGTTTATAAGTAGTTTAGCATTCAGATCCAAGTTAAAATCAAAATATTTTGAAATGAAATTTCTTTCGACACAACATAGGAAAATTTTAAGAATAAAATATGCATCAAATAAAAAGCGTTACGGTTGTAAATTTTAAATGATTGTTGCAAAAATTTTGCTTGATAAAAAGAGATAAAATATTATGTGTGTAGTGTGTGTAGTTAAGGGCTTGCAATTCTAGGAAGTAGGTATAGACACACTATGTTTAGTTCTAAGCGTACTGTACATACTTTAATATAAAAAAAGCCTTCTTCAGAATTTTATAAACATTCCGCTTTTCCATATTTTTTTGATGACGTGAAATCTAGCTTTTCTATCATCATCTGATATCTACACTCTCTTATAAACTGATTAATCTTTCAGATTTCTAACAAAAGTGTGCAAAGAAGTTTGACTAACACAATCTCTGCCACATACTCATCAATATAATTATTTAGTTGGATATTTTTGTAATAGACTAGTTTATATGTTTTTGTCATAGTTTACATGTTTTTGTTATAGACTAGTTTAAGTTAACTCTGATGAGTTTGACATGTCTTGAAGGACAAAAAACCCAAAATTAAAATAGATAAAAAAAATACAATCTCTACATTCACACTAATTTTAGTATAATAATCTTTATTCTAAAATTACATTTATGTGATAGACGATATATGAATTACCTATGTGTGAATGGTGATTTAGTTTTTTCAGATTTGGACTTCGTGGACGCTACTCGAGAAGGGTATCTAGATGCGTGCATACCTTTAATGGTACCACATAAAAAGGTAATAACATTCTTATTATGAGTAACTAGCCGTGGTTTTGCTAATGTTAGTGTCCGTTGAAAACTTTATTTGGTAATTATGCAGTTTGGTCACTTATTTGCTTTTTTTTAATTCTCTTTATTGTACAATTTAAAAAGAAACCAATAATCGTACAACTAGGTGAGCTTTATGCTAAAAGCATTTTCTGTCAGCTTACCTAACCACGGACGTACAAGAAAAAAAAAGTGCAACAAAAAATTTAACAAAAAAATAACTAAACCTATCTGAGGTTCCTGTTTCGATTTTGATCTGATGAGAAGTATATACATAATTAAAAGCTAATAAAATCATATTTCTTCTTTGGAATTCAACGCTTAATTTGTATATATTTAGAGTCTTCGCGGTCGTAAAAGGCCATATGACAGGAAAAGAAGCAAAGCCGACAAAAAATGTCAGAAGTTGTCAAAGGTTAAGTGCATTCGGGCGTGTTACTTCGCATTACAACAGACGTGCTCAAAGCACGAATGCAAAAGCAGAAGAAAGAGGGCATTGAAAAAAGACTGCAAAAGCGAATGCAAGAGGGCTTATAAAATCTATAAGAGAAGCAGCTCATCGCGAAGCAGCGAAAGCAGCAGTGACAGTGACGATTAAAAGTGGAATATTATTTTTGAACAAGGGCTCAATCATCTCTGATGCTTCTTTCAAATTAAAATTAGTTTTTAATATTGGTATATTTCATTTACTAACGTAGAAAACCATTTCACTGGTTAACTATAAGAAATTATTTCATTTGATATTCATACACGTAAATAAAAGTCCGTCCTGATTTATATTCAATATGAAAATCTTCACAATTACAGATCTATCTATATTAACGGTTAAAGATTAAGTGATACGTGTAAAACGCATTAAAATTATATACAAAAAAGCGAAAGGTCACCTAAAAAGAAATTTCAAATCCGCGCAACATAAAATGGTATAGTTTATACAGTAGAAAACCGCTAAGAAAGGATTTTTCGATACCCGATTAAGAAGTATAAGACCTCTCGCAATTTTACGCGGACGAAGTAGCGGGAACAACTAGTAAAGTTAACCCCCTCCCTTGTCACAGATTGTCACACTTTCTATACCCCCTTCCCCTTAGTGTGACGCCGCAAATTTTCCAATTTTATGCATGAATTGTAAATAATTAAAACAAAACAGCAGTGGATTAAATGTTATTTCAATTTTTTTTATCTTTTTAATTTTCACGAAGCTTTGGATTCGATCCGATCACATTTCGATGACCCCCCCCCCCCGCCCCCTCCCCTTTAACGTGTGACGTAATGTATGGATGACCCGTAAGTAATAAAATAGCAACTTACACAATAAATCAGCCCCGTACTCGCAGTTGGCCAGATGGTCAAACATGGCGGTAAGCACCGGCAGCAGCACCCCGTTGATGTACCCCAAAGACGTGGACGTCTTCAGGTGAGTGCCGCGAAGGTGAGCGTATTTCCCCTAAAAAGAGACTAAAAGCTGGAACATTTGTTGTTGGACTACAAAAGCAAGGCAGATAGATGGACGGAAATAAATAAGCCCTCATTCGCACGAGAGCTTTTTAAACGTGCGTTTAAAAAGCGTTCAAATAGAACGTATGGAATCCAAAGTTTTTAGTGTCGGAGCCAGATATAGCTCTAAGTGTTTGTACATTTTTGTCCTCGAAGACTACAAAGTTCTACTAAATTTTATGCAGCTACACAAAGTACTACATGATCATTCAAATGAAGATATGTCTAGCTCCGGCATAACGCGACGCTTTTTTATCGAGCAATGTTCAATTTTCAACGCTATATATATACATATACAGTATATTTTCTTATCGACGACGCTGATAAAGCGCCAACGCCGAGATTTAACGCTACGTTTTTTTAACTCTCGCGCGAATGAGGACTTAGTATGACAAGGTAAGTTTACCTTAATTTTGCTCTTTATTCAAAAAACAAAAGATCTGAATAAGATTTTAATGAGTGACATGGGTGGGAGCATCTTTGAGAGCATCTTCGCTTTCCTTATTTCGGTCGTACCGCTCTGGCGACAACTGGTGGAAGAAATTACATTTTAACACTTACGTCCTGCAAATTCATGATGGTGTGTCCGAGGTCGTCCGCGACGTTGTTGAAGAACGTGAGCATGGAGGTGCGGATGAACTCGGGGCAGTTCTTCACCAGCGACTTGGCGTCGATGCCCTTCACCAGCACCTGCAGGCAGCGCACGGTGATGCGCACGTCCGGCCCAAACGCCGCCAGCCTGACGCAGAGACACAAACAGTTGACACAAGTGACACAGACAAACAGTTGACGTAGGAGACACAAACACAAATTGTTCACACAAATGACAAAAAAACTACAAAGTAGTTCTTATAATTTTTCTTTAAAATCCCTTGTATTAAAATAAAAATATCAAGATTACCTGTCTTAATTCTACTTCATAACTACTTAATTTTATATATTAATTTATTTACAAATCGGACAAAATATTTTTTCAGTAGAAATGAAAGTAGATTTCAATAGATATGAGAGTAGGCCTATTTCAAATTTGATGTAATTAGGAACTCTTAATTAGCATTTGCTCTTAATTAGGCTGGAGCGGTGCTGATGTGGTGTTTACTTATTTTTTATTAGCCTGTTGTGTCCCACTGCTGGGCAAAGGCCTCCCCCGTCTTTATCTACCTTCCTCTTTCTTTTGTTTAATTTTTTTTATATATATAACAAGGGGAAACGAGCAGTTACAGCAGACAATTTGATGTTGTGTTTTGCCAACGTTTTATGTATATATTTTATTTTTACCTTCTGTTTTGTGTAGTTTTTCAATTGTAAATAAACTTTTGTACAGTGAATTGTTTATAACATTCTCCCCACAATTACTACAGGCAACTAACAACTCCTAAACTACATTACAATTACGAAACTATTTTTTCCTGAAATCCTGAAGTTACTCTCACGTGGCGCATAATTGACGTCAATGGCTGTGAGACGCACTGATTAAACGCGGACAATGGCAGCTTTATTGGCCGTAGCACACCTGGCGGTGACAAGTGACAATGGAATTATATTATATAATGAAACCAACGTTTAAAACAAACGTTACTGAGGCGTCCATTTCCTGGGATACGTAAAATAATTACACTCATTCCACCGCACATACCTTCAAACAAATATTTCTGATGCTCGCAGTTGGAATGTTTTAAATATATATGAATTTTAGTTTATACCGTTTATAAACAGAATAAATATTAGATACATTTTACGTATGTTAGTTGTAACAAAGATATTGACGGTGTAATTTTTGCAATCTAAATTTCACTCGCTTCCCGGTTTTGATTTTCGTGTCTAAGTTGGATAACAATGCAATATAAGTAACTAAGGTCATTCCGGCTCAAAGGTGGGTTCAGGAAACCCATTAATAAAATAATACGAAGCTATCGAGTCAGGGCTCTTTGAATTCGTAAAGTATTCTGCACTGAAAAATAAATGGACTAAAAATAATAATCATTCAAAATCAAACTTAATTGTTTTTAATGTTAAATTTATTCAAATATAAAAGATAATGTTAATAGGAAACATTGTATGTATATTAAAACTATCATTGAAACGAGCCTGGCCTATAGGATTATTTACTTTTCACTTCGCATTTCGATCATCACCATCATCATCAACATCATGATCAGCCCTTAATCGCCCACTGGACAAAGGCCTCCCTTCTTTTAAGTCGCTCTCTCCTATCTCTTGCCTGTCGCATCCTTCTGTCACCTTTTTTATGTCGTATACGAGACAATAAATATGATGATCATTGATAGTAGTCATCCGAGGGCCTAACATGGGCTTTTCGAACCGAAGTAAGTTGAAGAGTCGACTTTACTCTGGATAAAAATGATCTTGAATGTTTTCAATGTTCTTGCCCACATGAGGAAAGTCTTAGTCGTGTCAGGCTTTTAATCAACGCTAATGCAACACGCGTTGACGCTAAGGAGAGT
>JANCMC010003772.1:685819-856139 GCA_024363005.1 Charaxes varanes | reverse complement strand
GCCCACATGAGGAAAGTCTTAGTCGTGTCAGGCTTTTAATCAACGCTAATGCAACACGCGTTGACGCTAAGGAGAGTCCGCTGTGGGCCTAGCACGAAAATTTTCATGCTAAGTAAACTCCACTCAATAATTTACTTTGGTTCAAAAAGTTCGTGCTAGTTCCTCAGAACAAATTTATAAGAATCAAGTTAGCATACAATTCAGTCCATTCCTTTAAATCTTAAAAGTATATACACAATACGTAGATTCAGGACGCTGTGTGTTCAAAAAGCAACATTGCAAAGGGTCCCCTGACCCGCAAGATTAATTACAGTCTAGGTAAGCCCATTTCACGCGTCGCAGTTCGAAAGGGCCACCGATAATATTAATAGCTGCGGGTGGTAATTGGATATCCGCTTAAGGATCACATTTACATGCGTATACGGAAGTAGGTAATTTCGAAACAAACAATTTGATTTTAAAGCTCTGGTGTCTCGATTGTAACGCACAACGCTGCATCGTGAGGTTCAAATTCAGCGTCACGACGCAGCGTTTACCGTCTTGGCGTAGAAGCGGTCATTTAATTTTGCCGCAGCCACCAAAACAGACGTATCAATTAAATTATCTTTGAACGAGTCGCTCGAAGTATTTTAATTTAAAAATATAACTTTAATGTAAAGTTTAATTGGCACGATGCAATCTATTTTGCCCAGGTCAACATCCGAGGTAGCAGTAGCTTTGTTTGAATTGATTATCAAGTGTAAAAAATGATATATAGTGCATTTTGTTTGTCACATTTGTAAATATGTACTTATATGTTATGTAAGAAGTATTTTTTTTGGATGGGTCAGGCATAATCTTTTATAGATTTAAGACCCTTGAATAAATAACACATAAACCAATTAAAAAAAAAAAAACTCGCTCGACGAACGACGTCACCCACTTAACCGCGCATGTCGTTCGCCTCTGACTGCAACGGAACAAAAGGATATTCTCGACGTCTTCCATGCGATTTTTAGTCCAACACCGTATGCCGCACAACGCACCGTTGTGCGTTACAATCAAGAGACCCAAGCTTTAAGATATATGGCACCGCTTCCTGATATACTATCGGTAATTTCACAAATGAACGTATCTTATGTATTAGAAAAAATATTGGTATCAGGGTATATTTCTTGGAACTTCTTTCTACTGAAATTTCTTCGTAACCCTCAACGATATAAACACTGTTCATATTTCAATTAGTAGCAATACTCACTACACTGGCAGTAAGTATACTTGAAAATACTTTAGTGGTTTTATAAAAAACAAGGTATCTCTGGGTTCAAATAGAAAAGAAAAGGGGATTCTCAGTAAAACAAAAAAATGACGAACACACGCTTTTAATGGACGACGCGTTAAGGGTGACCATTCGTTTGACAAAACAAGAATACTTTAATCTATACCTATAAATAAGATTTATGTGTCTGTTTTTAAAATTGAAATTATATTTTTACTACTAATTGCACATGATATGACTATATTATATATGATAGATATAACACAAGCACAACTTAATAAAAAACTGTCTGTCCATTTGTTCCGGGTAATCTGCGACATGGCTGGACCTATTTCGATGGGTCTTTGACTTGCAGATAGCTGATATTGTAAGGAGTAACATAAAGGCTATTTCCGTTTTAGACAAATAATTAGGGTTCCGCACAAAAAATTAAAACCTAACTTTACTAAGTCATTGAAAATCACGCGGACGAAGTGACGGAGTACAGCTAGTAGATTAATGAAAGGCGGACTCGAGACTTAACAACAAAATAAAATCAGTGTTTAGACTGTATAAATATATTGCGTCTACACAGTTTTAAAAAAATGACATAACTAAATTGAGGAAAAATAAATTCTTCGTAGTCTTAGTAGTACTTTACTGGATGTTATAAAAGATGGAAGCGACGACCAGTTCCGCTTTTAACATACGTGTAAACGGCGGTTAGCAACGTTTCAAACAAAACATTTTTAATACAATAGACGAGCATTCATTTAATTAATTCCAAAACGCCTACATTTTTACTATTCAACAATCACACTCGCTCGTATAGCACCAATGTAAATTTATAATCAGCAACGTGGTGTCCCTACATTCAATACGCTTTATACTAAACCCGGGCGGAGTTCCGGAAAAATTGAATTTCCGAATGCTTTTCGAGCGGGGTTTGTGAGCTCAGGTTCCAATGAATACAGCTTTTAATGCGAAATGTAGGTAGAATAAATTCTGATATTATTTTCAATGGAACATTTTTCTGTATTCGATATACACGCTTTTAAACGCTTTTTATAGAACAAAAATTAAAAACTGTGTTTATGGATAACTGGCGATCGCTACTTTATCTGCATGATATATCCAATTTTTAATTTAATTGTACTTTAGAAAATCTCGAATCGCACTATTTCGGAGAATTTTTAAACCGATTTTAAAAAAGGAGGAGGTACTCAATTCGACGGTTTTTTTTAATGTTTGTTCCCTCAGAACTTTCCACTGGGTGAACCGATCTTGACGATTCTTTTTTTATTAGAAAGGATGTACTTGAGGGAAGTTTGATGAGACTTTGGGACGTTTCGGAACCATAACAAAGTGACGGAACTCTTCAATTCTTATAAGCAAATTAAAGATATTTGGCCGAATCGTTCATAGGCACTCCTATAAAATCCGCATCGGTTTAGCGGAGTACCTATTTGGCTTGGTACCGACTTCAACACATCAGTAGGTATCCACTAAATCCTATGGAAGTATTTATTATTTCTTGCTTTTCATTTCCTAGGTGTTTTTTGAAGGCGGTGTTCTTTTTATTTAAAAATAAATTATCTAATGGCTTTTCTGTAGGGTGGTTTTACTTCCACGGTTGGGCAGCTCTATTTTACTAACGAGAAATCTCCTTTCGCCCTTTCTATACTAGATTCATCATCATTGGCCATTTTATCCCATCATCATCATTGCCACATCCAGAGCCGATATATACTCCGAGAGAACTAGATGGGTGGTTGTGACTGTTCTGCCCTTTAGTTGGCAAGCCTGTCGAAGCATACTTTATCGGGCACCTTGATATCTTGGTCCATTAAGAACCCTTTTTTCCGCGAGCAAATGGGAGCATTTGCCATGCTGGATATTAAAGAAAGACAAGTCACGCCTGATGAAGTCTTTAAAGCGGAGCAACGGCCAGCCAATGCTCCGCTTGCCATCCGCTACAACACCCAGCATGACTTGTCTCGGTATCGAAGATAATACTGAGACACTACCGATACTAGATTATACATAAGATAATACATAATTTATGATTTTAGAGGTTATCGTGTCGCGTATAAGAATACATAATAACATTATGAAACGTTAATATAAATTCAAGTAATAACGTACAGAAAAATGACATAACAAATTATGAGTTGAAAGGGGCACCCTTACAAAGTTTAATGACCATGACGCAGCGGAAGACAAATTAAAAGTGACATTTATTGCAATCCTGATATAATTTCACGAGCGCAAAACTGAAACAACATGCCAACTTCCAAATGCTAAAATACTTTCAGTGACTTCCGGTTGGATGAGATATAAACAACAAAATAAGATGTACCTAAGAGCTGCTACAAACGTATAGATAAATCTTTGCGAATTAATTGTGCAGTTAAATCTAACGGTCAAACAAGCTTCGTGAAGAACTGCCGAAATGAGCGATCGCCATCAAAACTCAACGATAAAACTGCAGTTTTTTTGCTATACGTGTAGCTGGCATATAATAGATTATGTGTTGCGGGTGTGTGTGTCTGTGATGTCTTCCGAAGACTTGTGTATGTGCGTTGTGGATAGTGTGCTAAGCATTATTTAAATCCTATCCTGACTTACATATTTATATCTCAGAACTTCTATAGTCCTGTTGGGTCAATTTTAAAGAATTGTTTTAAGTGTATCAACGAAAATCTACTATGAGCCAATGTCAGAGTCAAAAATTTTTTTATTCATGTAGACTTCAGTAGGTATAGTCGACCAAGAAATCGGTTTTCCACGCTAAGGTCGAATGTCGTTTGCACGTCAATAAGTTAAAAGGCTTATTTTTGCTAGTTATTCATTACGTTAATTTCTAACAATAACCCTAAGCAAAATTTTCTTTAAATAGGAACTATCATCCAAAATGGTAAAGCACTTTCTTGGGCGATTATACCTATGAACTTTTCGTATGAAGTTTTCTCTCCGCCCTGAAGGACGAAACTTCAATTAATAATGTGAAGAAAAATAATAAAACCTAGTTAGTGCAATAAAAAGGAAAGACTCCCGGAGTTTTATGACTACGAAGCGGAGAAATAATAAATGTATAGTGAAAACTTGACATTATTGCAGTTTTTATATTTATAGATACAGTTTCTATTTCAGTAATTACCACAATTTGCTTATATTAAAAAGAAATTATAACTTTGTACAGACAGCCATTACACATTTATATTAAACAAGTGTAAACGAAAAGTACTAAAGGTCGATGCCCTTGAATCGCGCGCCAACACGTGTCTTCTTTTAAGTTTCATACTCAAGGCCTGGCAAACATTTCAAATGTCAAACTCCTTTTATTTGCCTACACCAATATTGTACGAAGTTATATCACCTAAATTATTTGGTCTTGACACCTAGAACATGAATGTATGAAAATTTGACAAGACTCTAGTCTTTTTGGAATCCGTGTCCAAGCGCTTTGTCAATTCAGCGGCCCCGTAAAATTTCAATATCGAAAATTCGACTGGTTCAGTAACGATCCAACAATTGATTCATTACAATTCTTGCCCTAGCATCTTCATATGATTGAATGTTTGCATCAGAAAGATCAATAGAGAAGGCCACATCCTGGGGCGCAACTACATGTACTATGTATATTATTATGTATTACAGGCAGTTCTTCACTGTTTGCGAAAAGATAAGGAGATTTTGATTGAAGACTCAAAGACTTTTAAAAAACCTTTGAGGGTTTTCGAAATTAGTTCCGGCAGTTACCTATTAAATATTTTATATTAGATATAGGCTTGACAGCAGGTTAGCATATATAATTATATATATATAAATGTATCCCCATTTCCCTAATATAACTGGACCGGCATCACGCCTGAACGGCTGGACCGATTTCGTTAATTCTGTTTTTGTTGTGTTTCATTGGTTGTCATAAATGATGTCAAAGGAAAGGAAGGCTTTGGCTTTTTAAATTTTTAATTCTTTAATACATTTTTAGGGAATGTCTACTCTCTATAGCGAATTTATACCTCCTTACCAAACTTCATCCTTGTACGTGCCGCGGTTTTCGAGATTTCATGATAGGTGGTACCTTTCGTTTTTATGCATATAGATTTAAATTTCTATATTTTTACGGGCTATTTCAGACGGACTTGTAATGTATGGTCTACATACATTTCTAACGATAGAGGGTAGATCAAAATCGCCTATTTCGATTAAGAACGTGTTTAGAATCGGAGCATAAATTTTACGTCTGGCGATTTACTGCCCATTACTATTTTGGATTTGTATATGTGCGGGAAAGAAATGAATTCAAGTAGTCCAGGATTGGAAAGTGCCTTTGCCCAGCAGTGGGACATTATAGGCTAATAAAAAAAATCTAACACTTAGAAGAAGTGGCGAGATGACCTGAACGCCTTTGCGGGAAAGAAATGGATTCTAGTAGCCCAGGATAGGAAAGTGTTATTGGTGAGAGGGAAGGCCTATGCCCAGTTGTGGGCAAAAAAAACAACACAAAGTATTTACATTAACGTATTTTATGTGACTCCAGGGATAACTACATATATTTTTGGTAAATGGCTATCACTACATCATCCTAAAAGTTAACAAACATAAAATTGTATGATTAATAATGCAAAACATACAGCGAATTTTCAGAGCTTATGGCTAAAGTTTTAAAGCGTTTCGCATTTATTACTCTGTGCTATCATAATTTTAATGTGTACTATTTAACCTGTTTGTAAATATTTTATGAAGGCATAAATAGCGCTATTTTTAGGGTTCCTTGCCTAAAAATTCCCTTATAGCATCACTTCATTGCCCATCACTCTGTCAGGAGCCTGTTTCTCAGGAACGCGTAGAGCTCATTCCTCAAAGGCCAGCAACGCATTTGTGAGTCCTCTGGTGTTGCAGTTGCACTTGTGTGCGCATGCCCGTTTGCTCCTTAGTATATTAAAAAAAATTGACATGGTCGTGTGACCGCCGTGACCGCCATGACGCCTTACATTCACTCCCCATAAAAACCGAAGCTTTTACTTCAAAAAATTTTGCTACAAAATAAAACATAGATTATAAAAGAGGACATTAACTTCAAAATTAATCGCTTGCCTTAAGGGAATACCCGTGGGTGGATATATAAGTGTCCGTATGCCGAATGTCGGCATATAACAAAAACATAAACGTTTTACGAGGCGGATGAACTTTGGTTAAAAAATTTAGCCCTTAAAACAACAAAGGATCTACGTTTTGTAACATATTCTTTAATATCCTATCCAAATATTATATTCGTGTTTAATTTTCGTTACATCCGTTGCTCGGAAATAAAATGGAATAAACTTGCTACGATTCTAGAATAGATCTCTATTTGAAGTCTAGATTGTTTTTGTAATTTATGCAAATAACCTTTTAATATTTAAATTGTCTATCTTTTCTTTAGTCCTCTATGTTAATCACTTGAAGATGAATAGGACTATATAGGCTTGTCGACGCACCAAGGAAGTTTATGTGTATTATTTATGTGACCTGTCGTGTAAAATTTCTTAGATTATTATAGAATATAATTCAAATTCTTAGAAAAATTTACGATGTTCGTTTTGAATTCATTCGGCATTCGGCTTTCATACGTAAATGTTAAATTAAAATACAGTATTTTCAGAAATATAAATATGGATTTTTTTAAATTTTGTTTTAATAAAATAACTTGTCTTCAGACTATATTTTATCCCTAACATGCCTAGGGTTTATGCGGAGAAAGAAAAACGCAAAAAATTTTAGTAATTTCATTCAAAAAATTAATCAATCTTCAGTTCGCTGATGATGTTGTCCTGTTCTCTTCAACAGCCACTGAGATACAAGCAATGCTTAAAGAGCTTAATACCGAAAGCTTAGAAATTGGACTTCAAATGAATAGAACAAAAACCAAGTATAACACAAATTGACCATACGGTATATACCACACGATACCTATTGAAAATCAGTAACTTTACTGAGTAGGTTTCCTTTAAGGTATATTGCACTGCTCAATATTTTGGATATTTTATTCTTTTTTTAAGCCTAGAGTTTAATTTAGAAGTTACATTTTCATTGTTACACATATATTGTAAGACTGCAGTGTATTAATTCCTAATAGGGTAACGGTGGAAGGAGAACAACTTGCATACGTCCAAGAATTTTTATGAAGGGCCAAGTCTCCTTCAAAAACAGAGAGACCAAAGGAGTTCAAATCAAAAACGCATAGAGAAGGTATTGGTCAATGAGAGACATATGTATATTTAAAGATATACTTCCTATTTCGAAAACGAAGGCTTATAGACGTGTCCGTCCTCCCTTTTCTCATTTATGGTGCGTACTACAACTAACAAAGGCTCAAATGTCCAAACACCAAGTTTGTTAGCATGTGATGGCGCGGCATTCTGGGAATCAGACGAACGGATAGGATTCGGAAATGGAACTGCCTTTCAGAACACTAATTAGGGACGTTACATCGAAAGCAGTCAAGCTCAAACGGGATTGTGCAGGTCATATTTGCCGCATGTCAATGGATAGGTGGGCAAAGATAACTACAGAGCGGCGTTCTGATATAATTAAAAGGAAACTCGGCCAACCACGGCGATGATGGGGAGATGAGCTGGACTAAATTTAACGAAGTGGGAGAAAAAGGCCGTGCTGGATGAAAGAGATTTTTAGAGACAAATTCAAATTTATTTATTGCGAACTTGGGTTACACAAACTCTTAAAGCTAAAAGGTACATCCAAATTCCGCTTATAAGCACGCAATATAAAGTTTACCTTTAACACTAATTAAAACTTTAGCAATATACTAAGCATCCATTGCTTCTAAACATGAAAATACTAATTTAATAACAGTTACAATACAATTTTAGTTTGAAGTTAAAAATAACATTAAAGATTTTAAATTTAAGTCTCATTCGCGAATTTGGGTTTTTACACTAGGTCTTATAGCTAAAAGAGTACAGCTAAATTCCGCTTATAGCGTGCAATATAATATGTAACAATAAAACAATTATAAAAAGGAAAGTTAATACTAATAGAAATATAAAAGGAAATGAAACTTAGAGCAAAACTAAAATTTAACATTTAAAAACATGCACTTGCAATAAAATTAACATGTAAAAATTTAGAAAAGTGTAGTAAAAATATATATATACATTTAACATTGCTGTTAAATTTAACATTTAAAATTGTCATTGAAATAATGATTAATACTATAGTATGATTTTTGTACAAGAAACTTTTTTAATTTATTTTGAAATTAAACTATTTCGGTTGTTTCAATAATATGTTTTGGTAAATGAGGATAATGTACAAATATGCGTGCACACCGCCTTTTGTACTTCTTTTCTTGCTGTATGTTACTTTCTTATCTGCTAATTTCTTTTGTGGTGTACAATAAAGCTTATAAATAAATAAATAAAACCTCAGAGTCACTGAAATCACACGGACGAAGTCTGGTATATCTAGTGTTATATAAAGTCCCATTGACTCCAGTCCGAGGATATATTTAAACCTGTAAGGTGCTGGGTTCTAACTCAGATACTACTAAAGTCGTCCTAGCAAGTTCTTACACAAGCTTAAGTATTAACCTTATGAATTGCTATTATGTAATCTACATCTATACTAAAATATAAAGTTGAAGAGTTTGTTTGTTTGCTTGAACGCGCAAATCTCAGGAACTACTGGTCCGATTTGAAAAAATCTTTCAATGTTAGATAGCTCTATTGTCGTGAAAGCCTTTATATCATCATGCTAAAATTGAATCTATTTTTACTTAATTTTACGCGTACCATCACTGGAGTAACAGATGTGGGAAAAGTTAGGCAAAGCTCAAGTGGGAATGGGCTGGGCATGTGGCATGAATGGACCCGTAAGAGTGGACCAATGTTGCGACAATATGGACTCCCACCAATGGCCACAAAAGATTAGATAGGCCGGGGAAGAGGTGGCGCTAAGACTTGGGCGCCTTTGCGGGAAGAGAGTGGGTTGCATTAGCGATACATAGAGTAGAGAGGTCTAAGAGAAGGGAGGCCTTTGCCCAGCAGTAGGACATTACAGGCTAATAAAAAAAAGCGCGAAGAAGTCGCGGGCACAACTAGTATGTAATAAAACTTTAAAATATTTTCTTGATTTTACACTCGATCTATCACCTATACCTAGTTGCAGAACTCATTATAAATGGCGAAACCAAATCGGCCAGACTTTGCTGGCTTGGACACTTAGAGATGATAAAAGGGGATCGCGCTGTGAAAAAAGTATATCTGACTCGCCCAGTTCGTGAACGCCCAGTTGGTTGACCCATATAGCGCAGGGTGGATGACGTCACGAAAGATACCCAAGCCCTCGGAAAACCTGATTGGCGGTAAACAGTGCAGATCATTGAGGAGGTCGTGGCCTAATCAGTGGTCGGCATTTGAGTCGATCGCTTAGTTAAGTTGCTCTGGCTGCGACCGGGTGATAGATGGGTAGGCATTAAGTTGTCTACCTTAGGAACAGACGTCCGTGTGTCATATAGTCCTATATATTTATTTATATTATTATTTATTTATATTAAAATATGCTTTTGTTCTATAGGCAGGCCGACCAGCATATTTTTTATGTACACTTAATCTGAAATTTTATGAGCAAATTAAAAATAGCCGCAAATCTTTGTTTTCAGGTAACCAAAGAGGTATTAATACTAATAGTTACGGAACGTCTGCAGAAGATGCAACCTCAAAAATTGTCTATAAAGTGAAAAAAGAACCCTATCAAAAATTTTTAATAGACGTATTTTCCGCTGAATTAAAAAATAAATAGTAAAGCTAGAATATGTTTGTATTTTATTAATATATGTAAAGCCGACAGAAACATCTTACACAAAATCTCGAAAACTGCGGGACTTACAGCGATGAATTTTGGCTAGGAGTTAGTTTACAGTTAATACATAGTTAATACTAGATATCCCGCTAAGAAATAATTAATCGATGGCGCAAGATTAAAGTATATGGGCTCGTAAAATTTTACGCGAACAAAGTCGCGAAAATTAGCTAGTTATGTACATATCAATAAAAATCTTTATCTTATAAAACCATGTCACCCTTAAGGTTTTAAGGCGAAATTGAAAATAAAAACTTCATTTAATTTTCTACTTACCACGGAACACCGAGACCCTCTAGCAAAGGTACATACGTACTTACAAGTGAGCCATACCCGTTAAATGAAAAACAGATTTAAGTTAAAGAAATATATATAAATATAAAATACAAATAAAAATTTTTGTATTTTGTACATTTGTATGTAACATAGACATGGCCTTTAAACTAGGTAAGGCCGTATCTTAGAAGCCAGTGTCTTCTCAAACATTGATATGATATGTTGGTCAATTTTAAATGATTTAGAAAAGAGTTAATATAAGTATAATATAATTACTACTATCTGTCCCAGTGCGATTTTAAATCAGATACAAGTTTCTTCAATATTTTTACATCAAACCGCAATGTAAATAAAACTTAAAAGTACGTAACAGGGATAGCGTAGCGTGGGTCGTTGATTTGCGCGTCAACATTTTGTTGACGATTGCTTCCCAATGTTCACGATACATTGCGCGCTCAAGAATGGGATGAGGATATTTGAATTTAGAATTTTTATATAAGATGTATATTTGCGTGTCGCAATTGTGACTAAACATGTAAGCGTTTGTTCGTTGTCGTCATTTATGCAAATAAATAATTAGAATTTTAATTCTGGAAAATTATTCGTACATCCAACGAATACATATTTTGACCTTTCGCTAGGCAATTCATCATCTATCTCATCTGTTCAATATTTTGGATAGGAACGCTTTTAAAGGGGGATTAATAAAAGTAAAAGAAAAATTTACGCTCGTCCGTTATTTAATCATTCAGCGGCAATCCCCAATTATACTAATTGTATCCATTCAATTGTGGAGCAATTTGCGCCGAAATCAGAAATTGGATTTCGATTGCTATGAGAAAAATCATGAATAATTTAGGCCTTAATCTTTATTCGATTGAAGGTTTGACCGATGAGGGCTTTTACGTCAATAATCGCGATTTATCAAATTGTGTTCGAATTTAACTTTGAAAGAATTGATTACAAACGGGTTTCCTCATTGCAAGTTTTCAATTTTTTATTTTTAACTAGCTGATGCCCGCTACATCCCCGGGAGTTTTCAGTGATGTTTTTAGATTTTGGGTTGGTGGTGTGATTGTTTTTTTTTGCGGAACCGTAATTATTTTGCGTTTAGAAAAATGTAGCCTATATCATTCCTTGTCAAACCTACCAGTAAAAATTCCGGCAAAATATTACCAGCCATTTCGGAAATTACCTGTAACAAACAAACAGATAAAAATGTTTTATTTATACAAACCTTGTCCTAACAATAACAAACACATTAAAAAGTGAATTATGCAAATTGGTGCAGTCGTTGGGAATGTATCATTTTGGATATAAATTTTCATTTATAGGTACAGGGTGACTGGTGAGACACTTAGTACCCTTAAAGAGGGAACTCGGTACTCGATTCTCGTTATTATTATGTAATAAAAATAGATACTTGTACTGTTTTAGAACAAATTTCCTTAAAATTAGACCAAGTGTGGTCTTCAGTACTGTGGTTAATTTGCTGTTCAAAAAGTTAGTTCGTAAATGCATTTCCCAGCGTGAATGAACCGGTCAGTTATATAAAAAAGATTTACTGACGGCTGACAGTCCGAAATAAAAGCGATAATTGATATCGCGCAAAAAAATTTTTTTTTGGTTCTAGAATCTGGTGCAATCGTTCGGAAGTTATGGGCGTAGATACATAGAACATATATGTGTAGAAGATAGAAGAAGAATAGGATAGATTTTGGTTATTATCACGACTTATATAAAACGATTTATACAGAACTCGATCGGAGTAATGATTCTCGATTGTGACTTTGTTGCATTAAATGGGCCATATGGAGTAGGGAGAACTTTAGCTGCTGTTATTTTGATTATCCTTTGTACTCTTAATGGCTTCGTAATAGAGGTCTAAATGACATATTCCGTGAACAAATCAAGGGCTAGTACAATTTACTTCCCTACACGCAAATAACCACTTTGTACATTGACACTAAGGTCTATATTTGAAAAGCTCGCACAAATCATTATTGGTAATTGTTCCTAATAAGTGATGAGTGACGAGCCTGATAACAATAAGCGATTGGAAATGTTATATTTAGGTTCATGTGTCAAGTGCTGGTTTCGGAGTTTGTAATAATTTAACCAACTTTCGAAGGTTGAAAGATGGTGGTTCAATATTTCTGTTAATGTTTCAAATCTTCACAATCTGTAAACAGATTTAGTTTTTCTTACTCATTATATTTCTTATTTTTTAGCGTTCCGTAGTACTACGAGGAACCCTTATATATTCGCTCTGTCTGTCCGTCCGTCTTTCCGCCCGCAAGGTGGCCCCCCCCAACATTTTCATATTATTAGACGTATAACTTAAAATTTTCCTTGTTGATATAAAATCATAAGAACTCATTACGAAAATTATTTTGAACGAAACCGGACTTAACAAATAACTTCATAGCGTATCAGGAACCCTTCTACACAAATGTGTCTTGGTACGCTCTTGGCCACTGATTTAAAACTTGAATAAAAAACTAATTAAAATATGAAAATATATGTGTGTTTACAGAATGGACTCCAAACTATGGCATCTCGCAGCGAGGGAAACCTACAATGGAATTTGGATCTTATAGATTCCTCATCCACTCATACCATGGCCCCAAAATCCGATGGCAGTGCGCAAAGCAAAGAAGGTTCGGATGCAACGCGAAGCTCTATACCATCAACAACCACATAATAAAAGTTCATGGAAACCATACTCACTAGAAATAAAGAAATCTTTCAATAAAGGAAGTGATATGGCACTGTGATTAACTATCAGACGTGTTCACGTGATACGGCAATTTTTTTACAAGAAATCTGAGCCGGAGAAATGAACACATTCTTAATTTCTGCGCCGATGCTCAAATGAAACTCAACTGATTACAATTAATACAAAGTTAATTTTTGCAAAACGGAACTCACTCATAATTAAAAAAAAAAAAAAGTTAACTAGTACAATCAAATATGGCCCTCATACTTAAATATTTGTATCGTTTCTGTACTGAAATGAATTTAGCTTTATTCACCTTGGTGACCTTATTACACTCGACTCAACACGTATGTATATTGGCATAAACGATTGAGTTAAGTTTTACCAAATTTATTTCAAAGTTCTGCTAGCATTTATTTGAAAATTGCTCTGTATTATGAGAAAAATAATCAGGCTTTCGAATAAATAAAGATGTATCAAAAAAGCCGCTTTACGAAAAAACAACCCTCTGTGCCAATGTACTGCTTGAGTCATACTGATTCTTTATCACATTAAGTTGAACGCTTATACTAGCACCATGTTAAGTCATGAGCATTAACAATGGTTATAGGCTTTGCGGAATGAGCAATTCCGTTTGGTATACCGTATTCTAGTACATAATACTGTAATTTATAGATATTTGCCATAGGTTTAATTTACACGTCTATGCAATTTGCCCGTGCTTGATTTTACGGTCATCGTTGTCCATCAATGCTCACGGCTCGTGCCGGTAGTCATCCTAACTTCTACTGTAATTGTGAACTTTCACGCCTTAACTTCTTAACCGGTCATCTATATCTATACTTCTATACTAACATATAAATTTGAAGAGTTTGTTTGTTAGTTTGCCTGAACACGCTAATCTCATAAAGTACTGATCCGATTTGTAAAATTCTTTCAGTGTTAGATAGGCCATTTATCGAGGAAGGTTATAAACTCTATGTCATCACGCTGAAATTAAACCTTTCTTTTAAAACTATTAATAGTTATGAATATACCTATTTTTCCAGGGACAAAAAATGATCCAGCAAAAATTTAAATTCTTCAGAAACGGGCGGTCGGTCGGTCGGTCGCATCTTACAATCTTGCCGTATTTTATAACTATAATTCCAAAATTAACAACGATCTCCAATTTAAATCATCCTATAACACAGGCATTAAGTTGTCTACCTTAGGAACAGACGTCCGTGTGTCATATAGTCCTCTATATATTTATTTAAGGCCCTATTGTTAATACGACCAGTCAGATCTTATGTGACTCCTTCCTTATAACTCATCTTTATTACACTCGAAGAATAGAGTTGGACAATCACAGAGGATGTACTTGGGCATTTTCAGGTCCTTAATACAGTTTATACTCGGTAGAGGCGGGGACGAGGGGTATACCAATAAAATCCCTATACAACCTTCACCTGGGTCAGAAGATCCATGGCACTGTTATGGTTCCTTCCTGTGTAACACAATTGACCCGGCATCCGCATGGTGAATCCATGGAATCCTAAGGAATTCGTCTCTGTGACCTTCTTTCTTTCTGTGCTGGACCAATTGATGTGGGACCACACGGAATATACCAGCTTTCAAATAAAAAAGAATCATCAAAATCAGTTCGCCCAGTCGAAATTTCCGAGATAATAAACTTTAAAAAAATGCTGACGAACTGAGAGCCTCCTCCGTTTTCGACGTCGTTTGAACAGTGTAAATAAGATAATTTTCATGTGATTTATTTAATTTTTGTCACGCAACTTAATATTTAAAATTTCTTTAAGGCCTTAACTCCGGTATAAATACAATTGTAAAAAAGGAACAGGATGACACGGAACCTCTAGATCCAGATGATGGTGAGTTATGCACATAATTGTTACGTATTAGTTGATTTCCGCCCTAATACGCCTATATATTAAACCACTCAAAGGATTTTGATGCGGTTCTCATCGGTAAACAGAGTGATGCAAGGAGAAGGTTTATATCTATCTATACTAATATATAAAGATGAAAAGTTTGTTTGCTTGTTTGCTTTTGAACACGCTAATCTCTGGTCCGATTTCAAAAATTCCTTCAGTGTTAGATAGCGTTTATCGAGGAAGGCTATATATAGTCACGCCATAATTGAATCTATTTTTTTTTACCTAATTTTACGCGGACAAAGTCGCGGGCACAGCTAGTGCTATATAAAAGCCGAGAATTGTAACGTGATGTTGTTAAAAACGTATTTCTGTGCGCATACATTGCGTGCGCTGGCTAAACCAAACGAGATGGATCAAAATAACTTACTACGGAATTGTACATTGGCAATTTTATTTTATAATATGCAATAATAATATAGTAAATTATTAAAATAAAACCTCACACTCACCAATGCTAGAAGATTTACACCATTTACACACACATGTATTGGATGATATCAAAGCGTGATCGTGAAACCGTATGTTATATTAATTGTCAAATTAAATTTTTCTGTGAATAGAGCAATATTTGTCGTTATATGCAAAAAGGTTTGTGGGCAATTTCGACCAGCCAGGGCTCTCTAGTTTATGCCGGAGCCAGACATAGCTCAAAGTGTTTGTACATTTTTGTCCTTGAAGTCTACAAAGTTCTACAAAGCTTTGTGAAGTTACACAAAGTCCCCGTCTACACTACATGATCATTGAAATGATCATTCAAATGAAGCTATGTCTGGCTCCGGCGTTATATTAATATGCATGCTGTAGTCTCCTATAAATAAAGAAGAACATGTTTTTTTTTCACAATGTCTACAGAGCTGATCTAAGATTCTTTACCAGGCTTGTGTTTAACGTATAATGTAATCTTAAACCAAATGGGCTCTTCTCTAGTCGTTACACCAATTCTCTTTATGTGTTTATTATGTAACTATTATGTACAGTTTGTCGGTTGGTTGGAGCCATACGACAAGTTGGCTCGAGACGCTTATGTATACGTCGTCACTGCCTGTGGACTGATGAGTGTACCGGCTGATTTGGGCGTTATATATTTGCAAGAAAAGTTTGGAGGTGAGTATGGAGTGTTTTAATCAATCTCGTTTGTCACGCCAGCATTAAACGTCTGATACATTCACAAATATTTATGCAAAAATCCGCGAGTAAATACATAAGTTGCACCTAAGTATAGTCGACCAAGAAAGTGCTTTACCATTTTGGATGATAGTACCTACTTAAAGAGAATTTTGTTAAGGGTTATTTTTAGATGTTAACTTAATGGATAACAAGCAAAAATGAGCCTTTTAACTAATTGACGTGCAAACGACATTCGACCCTAGCGTGGCAAACCAATTTCTTGGTCGACCATACACTACTGCACTGATTTTCCATCCCGTGAATCATCTGGCCGTTTTCTTATGATTAATCTTACTCCTAACTTCAAACAAAATACATAAATAAATAAATACATATCGGGAGAAGGTTCTTAAGTACCTTTTCACTCAACGATGCCGTTTAATTAACTTCCTGAATGATAATTCAGCCATTTGATCAAACAGCTAGGCAAGTGATTTGGATCAATGACGTTTCTTTTAAAAACTCTAAAACTAATATCACCATAATTAAGTATCTCGAACGTTCAATGGGAGATATCCAGATGAAATCGGATAGGATAGAATGTTGAAACGGAAGCGGAGCGTAAAAGAACTTGTCTTAACGTTCTTGGTTATATACTTTTTTTTAATGTCCAAAGTACATTACTGTATATTAAACAAAATATGTTAAATTTTATCACTTTATCATACATATGATATGTATGACATGGTCACACATATCGTACGAATGGCCTAAGCATTTCAGTTAGTTTATTAAATGTTGTAACCATCGCTACGGTTGATTGTCATGCAGCAAGTTAGCGTTTAGGAAAGAGGCTAGGCATTTGATTAAAAGTCTGAATAAGCTAGTTGGCTGCGACATAAATATATGACGAACGAAATCTTGCCGTAGGCCAAAATTCACTGAGCGATTCCAGTAAGTAAATATATGACGACCACAGGCGCTTGTGACACGGTCTATGTGAATAAACGAACCTTGTCTTTTACTTCACTGTATTTCATTTGCCGCGCGGCGTTAGCAGGCGGATGTATGTGCGCATTATTTATGTACACTATTTCATTTTCCACGGTGTATAGGACCGCCTTACACTTCAAGCTGTCGTGCGAAGAGCAGCGCCATTTATGTTCCAACTTGTTCTGGCCTCTGTAGTTTTTCCTGGAAAATCTGTACCCGTCTATCGATATTAGGGGATTCCCACGCCTCGATATAACAATTTCGTATGGGGGTATTCCTGAAAAAAATAAAGAAATCAGTAAGGTAAAAAAACTAGCAAGAAACATTAATTATCTTACCTTTAATAATTATTTAATGTAGTAGATGCAGCAAATTTATCAAAACAGTGAAAAAAAAGCCTTTTGTCTCAAATTATAAGCTTTATAATCATCAATATCGTGATCAGACTTTAATCGCCCACTGCTGGGCATAGGCCTTCCTTCTTTTCCTAATGACGATGTACTAGTTGAAATAATGTTTACGTAAAGAATGTAGGTACGGAGAGGAGACGAAAGCCAGACGGGAGGTCCCACTGTCTTACGTGCCTTCCGAAACACGGAGGAGGTGGTATATCAAATATAAACCAGTGTTAGAATGGGTCACTCATGTCACCCGACCGCAGCAAGAGCTACTTAACCTAGGTGATTGACTCAAAATGCCGAGCATTTTTTTAATAGCATTCTGGCTGAACCAAATTCTGATTCAGCTAGTGCGTTATTCCAATTTGTGTATAATAGTTTAAGAATTAAGTAGTTTTATGCATTAGATAAGGTAATGTGTAGAATTGCATTAAGTTACTATAGGACTGTCATATACGATCTGTATAAAAGTCCCTAAATAAAGATAATAATATAAAAAAATGCCGTCCACTGATTAGGCCACGACCCCTCTTATACATATTAATCATTATAATCTGAAATTGTTACTTATGCGACTTTAATTAGAGATTATTGCATACTAGTTCACACCCTCGTCTTCGCTTATGTAAACCGGGTCCACAAAAGGCACGGATCTAGCCTTCAATAAGGGTGGCGTGCACAAACAACGACCGCATTTGGGACCGCAGAAGATATGAAAAAGATATTTCGAGATTTTTAATAAGGACCGTGACAGTGTGACGTCACAAATATATTAGGGTGGCGGTCATGCCCATCGTGACCACGGTGCCCACGACTAGTACTTTGTGAAACATTCGAAGGCGTTGTCGATTAACTGGCATTGACTGATCTCCTTATCAACTCTTTGTGTTCGTGTTATTGTTTGATAAAGTGGTGACCTTAGCGCCAAGCCCCTTTATTTTTATGCTCCGAGTATGTCTCTTATAGGCATAATTATATTTGTGATTAGCTCTTACGCGTAACTTTGTCCGCTTAAAATTGGGCGAGATTCGAGAGCAATTTACGGAACCCTTATTCTTTTGCTAAACGTAGACTAATTTATTCCTTATTAAAATAACTTACTGTCAGCGTAAGTTCAGCGGTTTCGGAGATAGCACCGAACAAACAGATATATAGAAACTTATGTATTTTTACTATAACTATATTCATCATATTATGTCCTGCGACTTCGTTTGAATTCGGTGAATTCTATTGAGGTATTTTATTTTAGTGTGCGGAACCCTAATTATTTAGCTAAAAGGAAAGAAGTCTACGGCAATCTTTAAAAAATCAGCTATCTATCAGGGAAAGATCCGTCCAAATCGGTAAAGCCTTTTCAGAGATTACCCGGAACAAACAGACAGACAGACAATTTTTTATTTGCGTTTTTGTTACATGTATCGCATACACAGTCACGTGGAATTAGTAATACAAAAATTCAACGTTACAAACACGACCCTTCAACATTATTTATATGTCTAGATTATGTGCATTTTTTTTTTCAAAAATACAAACAAACAAGTCATTTTTTATTTATATAGACGTGAACGGAGTCGAGGGTATTTCCTCATGAATGTTTTTGTCTTTCATTATAGGAATTAACACAAATTGTGTTTATCTTCAGAATGGACAATGCGTTTACGAAATTGAACTGTTTTACAATTGTCTCTTTTCAATAAGCACTAAGTTATATTATTTTTTAGACTTCCTCTTTTTAATGACAAAACCGGAAACGTCGCAAATTTCCTTTTCCTCTTTCCGGTTCCGGTACAAAAACTCTATTCTCAGTTGTAAATATAGTGCAGATTAATTTACATCAAATATCATTAAATTAAATATTAAACAAAGTGATATTATAAAGTGTATAACTTGTAAAAAACAAATTAATATTAAATAATTGATAAAATCATACACTATTTCGTAAAAAACCGTGAAAAGCAGTTCTATTTTCACGATTACTGTATATTTAAATGTAAGTACTTAAATATTTGACATTTGCTTCGTAATAACAGATATTATATTCGATTAGCTGCCTCTGATAGCCGCTACACACGTTTCGATAAATCGTTGCGAAAAAACTGTACAGTTTTGAATTGCGCAGTTTTATCGATACATGTGCATTAAAAATCGTTGTCGATTAAACTGCGCAGTTTTTTCGCAACGATTTAACTGTACAATTTTATCGCAATGATTTATCGAAATGTGTGTGGCAGCTATTGGGCGTCTTAAATTGCAGAGGATGTGGCTTTGGGGCGAGTTAAGACGACCGACTGCCGTCTGACGACATCCTCAGAACCTCCACAATCTCACAACTAACATCACTCATTGACATCAAGCGAGACTCACTGTTTTACGTGCCTTCCAAAACACGAAGGAGGCTAGATATTTTAAAAACCAGAATGGGTCACCCATCTATCACCTGGCCTCGGTAAGAACTGCTTAACCGAGCGATCGACCCAAATGCCGACGACTAATTAAGTTACGTCCTCCTCTAGGGCTATATTAAATGTTGTTAAATAATAAGCTTTTATCCACTTCAGTACCTACCTCCAAGCCGGCCAGTAAATTAGATAGCCCCTGTCCATATGTGTCGTGGAAATGAAGGGCTATTTTATCTGGGGTCGTAGCGGTCAACACTTCTTTCATCATATTACGGACGGAACCAGCCGTGCCCACTCCGATCGTGTCGCCTAAAGATATTTCATAGCACCCCATATCAAGAAGGCGCTCAGTGATCTACAAATTTTATATAATTAGTTATACCCTATTCATTTAGTCTTGAGACAAAAGGTAAACAAATATACCAGCGTTTCCCATAGCTCAGTTTATATGCGAGATTCATTTTCACTGTTTGGTAATGGTAAAACAAAACAAATACACAAAAAAACATAACACAACATTTAACAACAAATTTAACCACATAATAACAAGATATAACAGAGATACTAAAGAACCTGCGCACTCGGGCTGACTAATTGACAGAGAATACAAAGTTTAAGGACCTTAGTAATCTAAGGTTCTTTTTAGGGCAATGATATTATCAGGTTATTTAAAATATTCGTAAAAATTAATATGTGGATTTAAAAAAATTAAAATTCCTTTTAATATATTAAGTAACTGCATATTTATTTATTGGAATCATTAGAATATTTATAAATTCTATAATTTTTCCGACACATTAATTTTTTGTCTAACTTTACGATGATGAGACATAAAATAACCTTTTTTATTGTTTGTTTACCTTCTGTCTCAAGAGGAAATAAATAGAGTATAGTTAATATTACATTATTCTATGCAACTATGGAGAATAGAATATAAGGAGGACCATCTCAATGTATTAATGTTTCTGTCGAAATCTGCAAATAAGGAGGGCGCCATATTAGGATGAGGAAGAATTTTAAAGGTTTGGTCAATTCATTGCTATATTCACAACATATCTCGCCATTCTGGAATGCTATTGGTCAATCTACAGCAGGACCATTTCTTCGAATCTTGCAACGATAATTTACTGTTTACAAATAGCCATTTTTTCAACCAGCCCCTCATAGAAGTTGGTCCTCCTTATATTCTAATCTCCATATATGCAACTGAGACAATTTATACACAATGACAATTTAATGAATACATGACAAAAATATACAAGTTAAAACAATTTATCTTGCCATGGCAAAACAAATATAGAGATTGTCCACAAAATACAGTCTTATCACAATCTAGCATTTAGAGACGTGCAAATATTAATTATATAATTTAAAATATATCAAATAAATGAAGGTCAAATAAACAAATCTAAATACTAAAACTAAATCACATCATTTTATAAGTTAATAATTATTTGATGTCATTTCGTCAATTCCATAAAATGTTTATTATGTTAAACATTTAAATAATTTAAATGATTATTTTCAGTATTTTGTTATAAACTTTTGTTATAAACACTGTGATTCATAAATCAAATCAAATTGTATTTATTTGTGAAACACAGTAATATTAAGTTGACATCATCATTTTTGTTATTACGAAACAAAACTTGTGTTATGAACGCAAGATACGTCTTGCGTTCATAAGATAAGTTTTGTTGGCAGGATAGCTATATTATAGCATTATTTCGTTGACTTTGGGATCACTTTATAACGTAAATGGTTATCATCACAGATATATTTAAATTAATTGTCAAGGATAATATAGGCAAATTATAAGAATATCAGATTCTTATTTATTATATGTGGTTGGAAATTTTTTAATTTTAAAAATTACCAACATCTTGGATGCATGTATGAAAATACCAACCTGGGCAATAGTTTTTGGACTAATAGGTCCATCATATGGACATCCCAGAACGCATGAAATGTAGCCTCTCACTCTGATACCATCCTTTACAGCTTGGTCTACTACAAGTTTGAATTGTTTAAGGCCATCTTCAACCGAACAATTCAGGTTTTTCTGAGAAAATCCTTCCGAGGCTGCAGGAAAAATTGCAATCTCTTCGATATTGCATTGTTTCTGTAATAGAGAATACATACAGTTATTGTTAATTAAATCAATTGATTTAAGAGATACTTTTGTGGTATTTTGGGAGTAAGTTGCTCTAACCAAATCTGAAATATCATGAAACGGTGATAATATAAAAATAACGTTCTGAGGGCAGAACGAGAGGCACTCTCATAAACTTAGATTGTAAATCGTGAATTTCATCACCCATTTAATAAATGAGACGAATTTCTTAGCATTCCATGGATTCATCGTGTGGGTGCCGGGTCCATCGCGTTGCAGAGGAAGGAACCATAGCAGTGCCCGGGACTTGTGATCCACTAGGTTTAAGAACGCTCTTTATAATGGTCTCTAACACTCAACTTCACTGCCAGTGTTCCCTCCCCTGCTTAGCCAAATCTGGTATGGTCCTACTAGTGCGGCTTTAAAATTTCTTTCTTATAATGAACTTATGATAGTTCTTGACGAGCCAATGTCTTTTAGTAGGCTGTACAGGGATTATGATGGTATACCCCGTGACAGCATTAAAGCCACTTAACGCCGATCTTATGTGAGAAAGATTTACTGGTACCCGGACGCGCCGACTCGATTCGGCTGCAGACCAAAAAGACTTCAAGCGTGGCGCTACCTTTAATTAAATAATAGAATAAATAATATAATTCATTCTATAAAATTAGATATTTTTACACGGTATTTATAGGTATACACAATTCCTCTGTGGAATCGTTTACCAGCGTCTGTATTTCCGAACGGATACGACTTAGGGACCTTCAAGAAAAGAGCATACTCATTTCTCAAAGGCCCCCTACTTCTGAGAAACGCTGAAAGCTTTAGAGTTGAAATTGCTACCAAATACTGAGACATGCGGTCCCTTGAAGCTGTGAAAAACTCAACCCTCTAAGTTTACGCAGTCAAAAGATATAGTCATTTATGTCGTATTTCCTAGACTAGAACATTCGCAAAGGAAATCTAAACCTATAAAGTACTTCCCGTTGACCTAGAATCACGAAATTTGGCAAAAAGCTATATCTTGAAGTACAAGACCAAGAAAAAGTTGCACTGACTTTGTCAGATTAAAAGAAATCTTATGAAAGTATAAATCTTAAGATAACCTGGTAAAGTATGGTAAAGTGGAAACTGGATCAACCAACATAGACTAAAGCGGGGATCAGAACCGAGCGCCTTAAAAAATTGCCTTTTTTAATGCTGAATAAAGGTTATACTTATATTATAAAGATTCAAAACTAAAGGGCGATAAATTTGTCGCGACACAGACATTACATGGCGAAAGCGTCGTTGAAGTGCGCCGATGGTCGTTTAGACAATAATGGTAGATTAATAGTTCTCCGTCTGCCGGTTCGTCGCCTGTAAGAGGAAACACGAACATTACGGCGATCGTAAATTAGCTCTCGTTTACGAGAAACGATGGAAGTTATAGACAGTGGAAAATTGTCTTTTTAATGTTCGGAAAATAATAGCTGCTTTGGATGTCTGAATGTACCTAGTCGTTTTCAGCCTTAACCTGTAATTTTGTTTAATTTTGTTTATAACGTGTGTCGTATTGCCTACAAAAGATGTTCAGCAAAATTAAATTGTAATGTAAAGTAATGAAATAAAATAACTATTACGTTTTATTAATATGTGAAGCGAAAACTTTCCGTACCATTTTCCGAATATTGCGCGGACGGAGCAGTATGAAATTTGGCAGATTTACAGTTTATATAGAGGAAGGCGTGTGAATGCTATTTTTTTTATGTAAGCTGCAAAATGTATATATTAAATTATTCAATTAAACCACACGCACACCAGTGCCAAATGATTTACGTGATTTACACACTTATGAATACCTTTTTCTATAAGACTAGCTGTGTCCGCGACTTCGCCCGCCTTTAATTATGAAAAAAAGTAGATTCAATCTTAGCATGATGAATATATATATATATATCCCGGACTAGTACTAGGAGCCGCTTTGCTTGCAGAGGATGTGGCTGTAGGGTGAGTTAAGATGACCCACTGTCAGTCGAAGTCATCCACGAAATCTCCACAATCTCTGCAATCTCACGACTAATATCATTATGACAATAATCGGGAGCCAGTGTTTTATGTGCCTTCCAGGTAGAGGAGGTCGGGTGTTTGAAAACCAGAGTAACAATTGGTCACCTATCTATCAACTGACCAAGTTAAAAGCTACTTCACTTATCGATCGACTCAAATGCCAGTTACTGATTAAACTACGACCTAGATTACTTTGCATAAATCTTAAAAAAAGAATAAAGTTCCATGCTGTCACCCAAATGTACAGAATTGAATGCTAACAGTTTTTTTTTTGTTGTTTTCAACACACTTCTAAGCCGCGAAGCGAAGCACCTGAGCTGCTTCCAAGCCGAAGCATCGTTAAAAATATATTCTATGCTTTCAGACTTAGCCTCAGCCAGTTCTAAACAAAAACCCTTTTACCTGAAATTTTTGAAAAGGGAAGTAAAACTTAATGGCTATTTTTCCTGGCTGAATGCAGGCACTTCATTACGGTTAATGTCTGTATTCGTACGTGCTTTTAAACCAGTTTTCCACATTTAAGAGCAACAAGGAGAGGTAAAGGAGTAACAAATGTTGCGAATGTGCAAGAAAAATAAGGTACAACTAAAAACACTTCGTTTTAAAGAAACGGCTACAAATTTTAAACTACACTGAATAGGTGGATAGAAGAGTAAAAAATGCGGACCATTTATCTAATGAGTTAATGAGATCCTTATATTTCTTTTTTAGTATATCAATTTTTTTACTGCTATGGATAATTCGTATCCTTTTCATAGTCTAGTCAACAAGTGCCTTTTAGGTAAAAACGTTTTCTCCTTCTTCTAATATTTAAAAACTAACAATTTTTCATTTTGTGTCAAAACCAAACCCCTCTTTTTGATTATTTTTGAGCATTACAATTCTAATATTTTAAACAGCGTTACGAGCCACTTTTCCAGAAGGGAAATTAGAAATGTCTGACCTGCGATAGCATACAAAATGTCTCAACATTTTCTTCCATTTAAGAAACAAATTTCACCCACACCACCCATTCGTTATTCGAGGTAAATAGGGGCGAGTACAAAAGATCCGGCCGGGTCGAAGTGCATCCGCTGTGCGGGCCCCTTCAGAAGAAAAAAAAAAAAAAACCAGCCGTTAAATCGTTAAGTAGAATATAAATGCATCTGAACCCTTATGTATCACTTTTGGTAAACTTATTTATAAAGAAAGGATAACGTGGATATAAAACGTTGAAGATAGTATATTATATCTCAATAACAGCTCCATTGAGGCGTAGTAACGTAGTTCGCTCGGGGCGTTCGTGAGTTGTGATCGATCGCCGCGGCGTATGATGCCCCGGCCTTAAGTAATTGACCAACTCTATTAGTTAGAAACGTTTCAAGGTGTTCAGGGATTTATGAACTACTAGCTGCGACCCGCGACTTCGTCCGTGTTCATTTTATTCTCGCAGCAAAAAGTAACCTATGTCCTTTTTCGAGTTCCAATCTACGTCAATACCGAAATTCATTAAAATTAGTTCAGCGGTTTAGGCGTGAAAACGTAGCAGTCAGAATTATAGCCGCTACACGCGTTTCGATAAATCGTTGCGAAAAAGCTGTGCAGTTAAAACTACGTTTTATCGATAATACATGAATAATAGCGGTCGAATTAACTACACAATTCTTTTCGAACGATTTAACTGTACAGTTTTTTCGCAACAGTCTATCGATACGTTTGTCTCGGCTATTACTTTCATATTTATAATATTAGTTTAGATTAAAATGGATACAAAGTTGAGACTAATGTTAAATGCATTAAGCATATATTAAGGAGTCATATAAACATATATACAATAATTAAAACATTTATAATGCCAACCATAGATATCGTTAAAAGGAAGCTGGAGATATAAAACTTTTAGTAGATATATTTAAAACTAATGATAATTCAAACTTATCTGCTTCACGTGTCAACTCTAAAGAAGTTGTTAAAACAGTGCTAATACGTTACAGTTTAATATGAGTGAAATGTATATAGCGTTATGCTGGAGCCAGACATAGCTTAAAGTGTTTGTAAATTGTAGTCCTTGAAGACTACAAAACTTTGCGCAGCTACACACATTACATGATCATTGAAATTGTAGCGGCCACTACATAACAAGATGGCAATGATGTCGAGTGGAAAAGGTTACACCAAAGCAAACTAGATGGCGCCTGTCTCCCACAATTCGCAACTTATAAAATAATATTAATAATAAATAGATACATAGGACTATAAACACCTAGTCATCTGGCCTTAAGGTCTGTAGCAACTTGACGTGACAAAAATGCCATAATTTCACACCAATCTTATGTGAGAAAGAGCTACAAGAAGCCGGCGTGCTGGCACAATTCTGCTCTAGACCAAAAGGATTGCAGATGCATAGTTGACCAAGAAATTAATAGAAAAGCAATGCTTTACCATTTTGGATGACAGCTAAAATTTGTATGACAGTCAAAGAAAATTTTACTAAGGATTATTGTTAAAAGTAAGTAATTTCTAACTAATTGACATGCAAATGACATTCAACCTTAGCGGGGCAAACCAATTTCTTGGTCAACTATAACTTTAACTTATTAAAATGTAATAATTTTGGGAATAGACAGTATTTTGACTCACCAATGTGGTCCCATTAATAGAGTCCAGGATCTGTCAATAAATGAACAGATATGAGTCTTGTAGTGGAAGAACCCATGGTTGCTGATACCTTGCATGTGAATGCTGAGGTGGTGTAATGTTAGTAATAAGACATTTACCCTGAAACAATATGTAACTCTTTAATATCTATGTGAATATAAATAAAATTACTATCTGTGTGAAACATCAAAATATTTTTTTTTACTAATTGCATATGGCTATACATCAATAACTAAATAAAAATAAATCTTTCTATGGATTTTGAAAGGCTGAGCAATGCTGCAACAGTAATAGCTCTAAATTGGTTTTGTAACCATTTTTGGTTAGCTCATTCATTCCGTCAAAGTACTTATTCGATATTATCAGATGATGATTGGGTATGTTGGTCTCCAATAGAACGTTTGTGAAAAAAGATACAGTAATTATGAGGTATTATCAAAATAATATTTTGAATATTACTATGAAGAGTGCGACTTACTTTTATTCACATACACATACATACATCAATTTGATAATTGTCTTCACAAATAAGCTTAGTTCCTATTACACTTTGCTAATATAAATTGAAATCTAATGTGAATTTTGAAATTATAATTTTGTTAACACAGTTGTTTTTATTTTTAATTAACTTACCAAGGAAATTTGTTACGCCTAAATTGTTCCACTTTTGTTGGGGAGCATTACTTATTTTTCTATAAATAAAGTACCTCGTGTTATCTATAGTAATATATAAAGCTGAAGAGTTTTGTTTGTTTGTTGGCTAGAACGCGCTATTCTCAGGAACTTCTGGTCCCATTTGAAAAATGTTTTCAATGTTAGATATCCCATTTATCGAGGAAGGCTAACTAACTATATAACTACCATCACGCTAAAACTGAATCTATTTTCTTTATCCAATATTACGTCGCGGACACAGCTAGTTCTTTATAAAGCCTCCTATTTGCCAGTCAAATTATTGTTAATACACAGAAAGTTAGACCTTTAGTTTAAAAGCAGTAATATCCTAGATTACTCATGGATGAATCAATATAATAAAATTAACTATGAGAAGTGTTTCTAGGCAAACCAGTGTTTAGAAGCGTTTATAGGTTTGTGGGGTGGAGGGACCACTCCAGTCTGGCAGCTCCAGATTACGAAACAGAAATCTAGTTTCGCCCTACCTCTTTTAATACCAATACTATGAATACAGTATACGCCAATATTGTGTTCCAATATCTCAGCGTTATACAATGGAGATTGGAAGCAGGATTTATCGCTTAATTGATTTCAGCGATGGTTACGGCGTCCTCAACGACACAGATTAAGATAGGAAAAGATACATCTTAAGGTAACTTTTACTGTAACTTGCTAAATTAATGAAGTTAGGCAGGAAAATGGTCCAGTGGAGTCTCAACTGGGCAACTGAATTCAAATTTTACTCCAACCTTCTACCGTTGAGCTATAAAGGCTGGCATAGGCTGGCCCGTTGGTGCAATGAGCAGTGACCCTGTCTTCTGCTCCGGGGGTCGTGGGTTCGATTACCACCTCGAGTCTGGGTGTATTATCTATATGTATGTATTTATATATTTCTAAAAAAAATATTTGTGTATAACAGGCGGCTGTTATCTATAACGCAGGCATTAAGTTGTCTACCTTAGTAACAGATGTCCGTGTGTCATATAGTCTTAACTTAAGGCTTAACAAAGTTGATATTATAACTAGCATCAATAATCTTATACAATAACTTTGATTTATTTTCAATATAATATCGCAGTCGTATCAATTAAAAGAATACAGTTAGGCAATTAACAGTACATGATTATAAAACAGTTTTTAGTTCTAAAATCTTACTTTGGAAAAATGTATAATGATCATGTACCTATAAACAATTAGGGTTCATTCAAAATTTATATTTGTTGGTCAACCTACTCTTTTGTCTACCTATCTGTCTGTAACGAGTGATCTCAGGAACGACTGGACCAACTTTGACAGGACTTTCGTTGGTGGATAGCTAATGGCGTAAGGACTGCTACTATAATTTTAAGAAAAGAATTAGGAATCCACAGAAGTAATTGCAACTCTCGAAATTGAACAACATATCAATCGAACGAGGTGGAAGATACAACTGGTAACTACAATTATCTAGACCGTCTTTAGAACAATATATAGTCTTTTAATTGATACTTAAATCTCTATTACTTATCTCTTAAGTAGATTTGAAAATATCCAGAGTTAGTATTATCGTTACAAACGAAGATGAAACCTAATGATCGGCCTTCAAAGAAACTTTATAATTTATAGCCTACGCGTTATTTTGATGTATAAACTATATTATTGTAAAGTTTTATTAAAATCCATTCAGTAGTTTTTGCTTGCAAGAGGAACAAACATTCCTGTATAGAAACTTTCGGGTTAATAAGTGTAAGTAATAATTAAATAAGTAGGATAAAAAATATCCAGAGTAAGTATTTCAATTTTATTACAAACGAAGATGAAAAAAAAATTAGAAATCCTTGTATATAAATGTTGACGTTAATAAGTAAGATAGGATAGGATAAAAAATATGCAGAGTATTTCAATTTAATAATAAATGAAGGTGAAAGAGAATAAACTAGACATCTTTGTATATAAACGTTGGGGTTAATAAGTAAATAAGTAGGATAGGATAGGATAAAAAATATCCAGAGTAAGTATTTAAATTTAATAACAAATGAATGTGAAAGAGAATAATCTAGACATACTTGTATATAAACGTTGGGGTTAATAAATAAATAAATAGGATAGGATGGGATAAAAGATATGCAGAGTAAGTATTTCAATTTAATAACAAATGAAGGTGAAAGAGAATAATCTAGACATCCTTGTATATAAACGTTCGGGTTAATAAGTTAAAGTAATACGTATAAGTAGGATAGGATAGGATAGGATAAAAAATATCTGGACTAAGTATTTCAATTATATTACAAACGAAGACGAAAGCAAATCGAAACATAGGTAAACTTTAAATCACTTAAAATTATGTCCCACTGTTGGGCAAAGGCATCCCCTGTCTAACCACACTTTTCTATCCTGAGATTTTTGAATACATTTCTTTCCCGCAAAGTCATCTCTCACCTATTGGGCGACCATCCTATTCAAGCTCAATCATGAATTACTCCTTTTTTAATTGTTTCTCTTCTTTTAAATAATATCTTTATTTGAGAAGGACACGGACGGAAGAAAGGATATGCACGTCTATGAAAAACTGCATCTTTGAAGGCTCGTAGTTCTGTGCCCGTCTTTTTATGTGCTTCTTATTATTTTTAATTATTATGCTATTGTATTGTATATCTATGTACAATATGTTTTCAAAAACATACTGGCTGAAAATAAAAAACAAATGCTGCGCATTATATATGGTTATAAAACGTTGATACTTCATATTTAGCAAGAAAAGTTTTAAAAAAGGAACTAGACAAGCGTTGTAGTTGAAAGGAAAGTATATTACACACCTTGCTAAAGTGAATAATTAATGCACTCGTGTTAATTTAGTGCCCTCGCCTTCGCTGGGGCACCAACATGACGTACATTAATAATTCATTTTGCATTCGGTGCAATAGTCAGATATGTTTCGATTTTAGATAATTTTTTTGTATACATACTTTATACATAGAAATACTGACCTTATTAGATAGTATTGCGATATTCTTACGGTCGTGAACCTTTTACGTGTATGAGTGCAACGACTCTGCTTTTGTTCCGATACGCCCTTGGCCTCGTGTTACTTAGAACTTCAATTATATTGAACACTTTCATTAACCGATTCTTTAACACAAAACAGATGTCAATTAAACAGATAATTGAAAAAAAAATTAAATATTTTTATTGTCAAAAATTACAAAAAAATGTACTTTTTAACTAACTAACTCTTCAAGCTGGATAGAGATTCTCGATTTAGATGAATTTTGTGTCATATTAAATATAAAATATAAAATTCTCGTGTTACGGGGTGCGTTGCCAATCTCCTCCGAAACGGCTCGACCGATTTTCATGAAATATTGTGTGCATATTGGCTAGGGTTGAGAATCGATCAAAATCTATTTTCATCCCCCTAAGTGATAAGGGTGGCCCACGCGAACGGAGTAGCATTTATTAAGATTTATCCCCCTTATTTCCAATAATAATAATCTTTTAAATTCCGAAGCAGCCCTTAAATATTTTTTCCTATCACATATTAAGTTAGTTAGTCTGTGTTATTTCCGGTGAAATTTTTGGGCCTAGACATAAAGTGCTCCAAGACTAAATTGTACCTTGGTTTGTTGACTCCACCGTTAGTAACTTTCTACTAAACTTCTATAGGATAAAATGCTACTTCTAGTTACTAAAACTATTGACAAATGTATAAACTATAAATAAATTGTATTTGGGGTTAAAATGTGGAAAAATTTTGTCAATATCAAAAAAAAATTGCTTTCTCCTTAATTTCGTTTTAAGTGTATATAATTGCACTATATTATAAAAGAATCTCAACCTATATACATATATCGCCTCATAAATATTGACATTTGTATGACTTAAAGTTAAGAGATAATTGTACCAACTTGTATAACTTAATATCACTTTTAAGATATTTAGTACATTTGTACCAAAATTTGAATTACTTCAAATGACTCAGATACTATCGCCTCCACTGAAATTTCGGCATTTGACCTATTGAATGGGCAAACGCCTTAATTACGCAGTTTAATACCTTTTGAAATAGGAATTGAAATATTATTAAGTTTATATAAATATTATTTAAGTTTATTTTAAACCATTACATTATATAATGGAATGGCTAATTGAATGGGGACTATATAAAGGAGTAACATCTCTGTATATTAAAAATGTCCGTCGAATTAAGGAATCAAGGAGGCGCCACATTAGCATCATGGTAAATTTTAAAGGTTTATTGGTCTATTTATTGCTACCTTCATACCATGCCGCACCATTCTGGAAGGTTATTGGCCAATTCATCTACTATTAACTGATAGTATCAGGCATTACTTTGCGGAAATCCATGACATGCATGAAAAACTAAACTACTTTGCTATCAGGAAATAGACTCTACAAAGGTACTTTACAATTGACTTTACGAATAACCTTTGTAGACTCTATCTCCTGATAATGCTTCGGCGTCGAAGCGAAACGTGCATTGAGGCACATCGGAAAATCAGTGTAGTGCTGTGCTTTGGTGGCAGATTCGGTGATGTAGCTTTCGGGTTGCAGCATTACACCGATTTTCCCTCGGCTTTAGACGACTTTTTGTCAGTTTTTATTATTAAAGAAGATAGAGGTATTTTTATTATTATTTATTAGGCACTAAATGACATTGTAATTTCCAGGGTCTGATGTGAGAAAACAGAAACGATGGAGCAATTGTTGTGCGAGTGCGATGGGCTAGCTAGAATTAGAATGAATCTCTTTGGCCTACCTTAGGTCAGAAGACTACGGTTACTTCAGGTTGCAGGCGATCCTAGAACTTCTCGTCTGGATTTTTGAGGGTCTGTAGCTGAGGGAACAAGGGACGGGGCGAGCACAAAAGATCCATCTCGGTCGAAGTTTACCCGCAATGCGAGCCCCATCACAGATAATAATAATGATTCAATTAGTCGCGAGTGGAATTTTTTCCAAACGTGTACTCTAAATTACTTTTTTTTTTAATTCGAGGTAGCGTCACGCTTGCAGTCTTTTTGGTCTGTCGGGTTTGAAGTGGCGACAACGGTGTCACGTCAAGTGATGGTATTTTTATCGCGTTTCGTTCGGTTTGTGAGACATTCCGGTGGCCTTAACTCGTCACTAAAGGCCAGCAACACATCTGCTAGACTCATGTAAATGTCCATGGGCCTCGGTAATCACTTGTGACATAAAAACAAAAACAAAAAACTGTTACCAATATACTTGCTTACATACATATATATTTAGATTATTTCTATATAATTGTTTTTTCCAAAAATCTCTATATCTATAATAATATATAAAGTTGATGAATTTGTTTATTTGTTTGTTTGCTTGGACGCGATAATCTCAGGAAGTACTGGTCCGATTTTAAAAAATCTTTCAATTTTAGAAAGTCCATTTATCCACTAAGGCTATACATCATTACGCTAAAATCGAGTTCAATTTTTTAGCTAATTTTATTCGAACAAAGTCGCGGGCACAGCTGGCTTTCCATAAAATGCGAATCTATTCAATGGCAGAAAAGTACCGTATGTAATAGGAGATTGAATTTTACTCCGTTTGTAATTTGCCTTTCATGTCGAAATTAGGATCCGCTTTCTGTGCCTTTATATTATATCCATCCGGAGAAATATATACGAAAATAAATCGCTTAAAAACCTCATCAAGGATATGAGGGCTGCTTTTTTTTTTGGTAAAGAAGCTTAGCGATAAAAATTAAATTATATTATGTTCTGTATACAGTACATTTATAATGAGTAATAAGAATGTTTATGGCCGGTCGAGTTACAGTCTCTTAAGCCTTGTTCGCATTATGCTAGTAATCTAGTAGGTAAAATCGTTCGCAATACGGTCGAGTACAGTATACAAGTGATTGGTGTTTTACGAGGTGAACGCTCAACGCACTAAAGTAAATAAACTAATAAAGCTACTTGGCAATCGCTATTTTAGAGGAGTTGGACGAAGAAATTTGTGGGATAAGGAGAAAAAACTATGTGTACGACAATGGATCAATAGAAGATTAACTATGAGCTACGTTCAACAAGCAAACAACATTCCACAGGCATTCCTGTTGCAAATACGTAGAAACTAATTTTAAAGTGGTTTCTTGGGTGCGGCGAAAGGACATTTGGCAGCAGCAGCTAATGAATTCGACTAAAACGACAGTTTCGGACTTGTAAGCATTGACGAACGAACGAACGAACAAACGAACGAGTAAGCAATGACGCATGGTGGGACTTGCTACTCGCCCGCAAAAATACAACGAAATGGATAGACTCAACCAAATAATTTACTCTACTACTATAGTCTACTCGACTAAATTTCTGTAGTTCACACACGTTTAGTTACTAAACTACTCGCTACTCGACTAAATTACTAGCCTAGTGCGAACAAGGCTTTAGTCGCTGATTGGACAAGGCTCGTAACACTAGATCATACAAAAGACACATCTCGCTCACCTGTCGCTCTCAGCTATGACCTGATCCTATTTTGGAATACAGCACGAAATTAACCTACGATACTCATTATATATAAACATGTATAAACACATCCACTCAATACCACCTCGCTCCGTTTAACTAACAATATATCGGACAATAGCAACTTAAGAGGAGTTAGCTTATGATATAACGTTACGACGAGCTCCGGCTCGACTCTATATATAATTTAACTTTATTTATAATAATTAGGGATGCGATCGTGAAACTGTTTTGTGGTAATTGCATTTTATCTGCCGGGTGTAGCGGCGACGCCTCATCCTCGACCCTCCGTGCCCCTATATAGATAATCCCAAATTTCTATCATAAGTAAATAACATTGTATATACAGGTCACGTCTTTCCAAATATTGAGGTTGGTCCGATTTCAAACTTCTTTCGGTGTTAGATAGCCCATTAATCGAGGAAGGCTGTATACTGTATATCATCACGCTAACATTGAATCTATTTTTTTACCTAATTTTACGCGAACAAAGTCGCGGGCACAGCTAGTGTAATATTTAAAAAATGTCTATGTACACATTCTTCTTCTTCTTCTTTTCAGCCCGATGACATCCACTGCTGGACATAGGCTCCTCCATTGACTTCCACGGAGCTCTATTTGGTTACGTGATAAGGACATCCAACGGCTTCCCGCGATATTTATTATTTATATGTATACATTACATACATATAAATAATATAATATTATATACACTATTCACTAATGCCTCGTATGCTAGTTTCAAATTGTTATAACCCAGTTTTTTGTTCATACGCATAAAACTGACCGACTGGAACCGCACACCCTAGGAACTGCTTTACAACCTATAATTGACCGGTTTCAAGTTGACCTCACCCACCTTGAGAATAGTGGTTGCTTTCAATTGGACACGATTATACAATATTTACCAATAGAAAATTTGTACCACACCTCTAAAATATACTTTATAGTATCTATATTTGGATGGTTTACGAACACATACAGAAATAATGAATGTTGGCGGAAACAACATGTCAACGAAAAGTAAACTAAGACTATAGAAGAATAATGAAATCGAAGATGACAATAAAATAAAATGAAGAAGATAAGAAAATAACATTGGCACTGGTCTTCAGCCCATGGAGACAATGACAATTATAACAGAAATAAAAAGAAAATGTGTCTATTTTACACCTATCTTCTTCATATATAAAAATAAAGAGTGACAAAGGTCACTCACTCCTCCTAAGCCGCTGGACGAATTTGGTGTGTATATGAGACAGACAACAAGAGCGTTGTAGACGGTTTGAAGAAAAATAAGATCCGGTAGGTGGCACTTCTGTCGGTAGGTAACAGATATTACGTATGTTTATTGCTATAACTCAAAAATGCCTGGACTTATTTGACTCCTGTCTTTTTTGTTTTATTTACTGTATTTCTGAGAAAGTTTAAGAAAAGAAAAATAAAAAGAAAGAAAAATTCAAAAAAATATTTTACAAATTAGCAAAATACAGAGTTAGTCGATTCTTTGGAATGCATCCAAAAGAATTCTGGACCTTTCGTCTGAACGTAAGTGGAGTAAAACAACGTCTACTAGTTTCATATATATAAATAAACCAATAAGTCTTTGGTTTCTCAATAACTGCTTTTATGTTAATTCACTTAGTGGATTTTTAAGAATATAAATAAAAATATCGAAAATACTTTTAATATACAAACAAAGTCAATAGCAACCAGGGCCACTGGTAGTAAAAATATTTATTAATTCGTAAACTTAAAGAATAAAAATTAATCATTTCAATAATACTGTCGAAAAAAAAACCGAAATTCTATTATCTTTGTTGAAACAGACTAAATATTTACAGACGAGGATTGTAAAATTGATGACGTTTGTCCATGTTGCGTAATTATGGCAGATAACGCTAATCGCATTATAACATGAATTTCACTAAATTTATTACAGTACAAAGGCGTGGTTCAACTCTACTACACTAATAGTCACACGCAAAACGTTAAGCATTAATTCAGAACTCATTTACACGTATGACCATTTATGTCTCGTCTTGCCTTGAACTTGTCGTTATCTCTGAATTTCTTTGCTTACACAAACTCTCACTCAATATACTCGCACTAAACTTGTCTCAGTCAGGGTCGTCTTAGCGCCTAAAAACGAGTTATAAAGAAACTGTATTTTCGCGCTGTCCGTCTGTCCGTCCACAAGTATATCTAAACTTGAAATTTTCAATAAGTACTTGTTAAGAAAATTATTTTTAGCAAAAACTTTTGAAGTTACTTCACAAATACCTTTATTGTGGTATCAGATATGAAACCCTTCGATATAAGTGTGCCTTGAAACGCTTTTGGCCAGCTTGTTGGGCTGTATGAATTTTAGTAACAAGAAAATAAATATATTTGTATTTGTATATTGTTCATTCTGCTTCCCTGTGACAATGGAGACCCTTTGTGCCCTTACGCTAAGTTATGGTAGAATGGTAAAGATGGCGCTAGTCTCGCGGAGCCAGGTTTTGTATAAGAAAAATAAGTAAACTAGTTGTTTATTGCATTTATAATTGCATACTTTTTTTATTTTTTTATTGGCCTGTTGTGTCCCACTTCTGGGCAAAGGTCTCCCCCTTCTTGATCCATCTTCCTCATTCCTGGGCCAATCTCATCCATAATTTCCCGCAAAGGTATCCAAATCGTCGCATCACCTCTTCATACTTTTATGTATTAAATTTTATATCAAAGCGTATATAAAAATTATACGTGTTGTCTTATCATTGACTTGCATTTTAATGACTAAAACATTGCAAATAAAGTGAAATAGCTATTTTTAAAAGTCATGATAATAAAATTATCAGTATTATTTATTTAAACAATTTGATAATTAAATGTTTTAATCGTGTACTTTATTTTTACACTCACGTTTATAAATTTATACATAAGCTTAAGATAACAAGTTTATTTGAATAAAACAACATTTGAAATATATATTTTTTGAAATTGAATTTTAACCGTTTTTTTACTAAACCGTATAGACACGATTTATATTATAATTATTATTCAGTAGAGTCAGATCAAAGCAAGTATGCATATTATATTTAGCAGCTATTTTTAATAATCAGGATTATATTATGATGATTTAATATTTAAAAAAGAAATGGAACAATATTTATTTCATTACAGGTAGCGCCATGCTTGCGGTCCGTTTGGTCTACAACCGAATTGGGGCGGCGCTTCCGGGTATCAGTACCTCTTTTTCACATTACATCGGCCTGAAGTGGCCGCAATGCTGTCACGTCAAGTGATTATATTGTTGTCACGTTCCATTCGGTTGTGAGAGTTCCCGGTGGCCTAAACTTCTCTTTAAAAGCTGGCTACGCATCTGCGTGGTGCAGACGTGCATGGGCGTCGGTAGTCATTTAAGTAATGAACCGCCTGCTCCCCTTGTAATATAAAAATTACATTATTTAAATAATTGCAAAAAAAACGAATGATATGTATAATATCAAATTTGATATTACTATGAATATACAAGCCAACTTGTATATGCAATATCGATTATCTCCTATCATTTCATAATGATTTCTTAATTGATAAGACTTAAAACGACTTCAGACTTATTACTATCAAAAAAATTATATGATATTTTTTTTGATAATTTAAGTCTGACGTAAAACGTAAAGTGACTAATGCACTCAATCTTCAATATGAGTATTATCGAATAATCTTCATAATATTGTATAAATGAAATGGAAAAAGTCCCACAATACATTATCATTTACCTTTAATTATATTTTTCATTTTATCAATTACGTTCTTGAATATATTTATCTAATACAAAAAATTTAAAAATATTTTTCTCCCGGAAGTCAAACTCAAGCCCAAACTACCGGAGGTAAGGGTTACAGATTAAGGAATTTTCTCATAATACATGCCGCCTCAAGGAATACTGCCTTCTGTATCCGACCCTTGACCCAAAAAGCTGGCAAGTAAGATTTACATTACAATACAAGAAGAAAAAGTATGATTTCGATGTATGGATTTACAATCGCTTAAAAAATAGGAAATAAGACCTTACTCGTATTGAAAAGTATATTAATACTTTTTAATACGAGTTAGGTCTTATTTCCTGGAGTTAAACTTTAAATAGAACCAATATGTTACATCATAAAATTACCACAGAATTTGTAATTTTGAAAGTCCAGTAAAATTTAAGCCGCCCGGCAAAAATAACGCAACGTTTGCAGATTATAAAAAAATATCCACAATATGAACATTAGTCACGAAGTTTTCCAACACCACCAGTATGTCGTCATACTATAATGACATGCCGGAGAACAATCTTAGATACCGCGGATAACGCTTTAGCCAGTTTCGAAATAAATAGATAACATAAAAGGTGACTTTGGTGGAGTTAATAGCTCATTGTTAAAAATTTATAAAAGAAAATTTTGCCAAACGTCACTCAAGTAAAATTATACCCTAAGACTATTCTGCGTAACGTTCAAATTGCTATAACCTAATTCCTGAAGTTTTGCTAATGGACAGACCTCTTTCATTTTACACTAATGGAAGTCAAAAGTCTGCATGTACCGCTAAATGTACTCGTAATAGCTCTGTCTATCTCCACGACAGAAGGATAACGGGTCATTCATTATTCCGTCGCACGATTTTTATGGTTTTATAATTCCTTCCCCCCGTTCTTATCACAGCTTGTCACATTTTTGAAACCCCTTTGGTTTGACATCACATAGTCAAAAAAACAGCAGTTTCTTTTAATTATTTTATTTAGTATGTTAATAAAAGACAAACGGGTTAGAGGCCATGTGACGTGATTGCACATGTCGAAATTTAGATCTTTAGCCTTTTGATCCTCCTATCCTTTGTCACACAATGTCACATATTGATGATACCGCAAATTTTTGGACCGATTATTATTTGGTAACTGAATGTTACAAAAATATTTATATCAATTCGGCATGCAAAAGCATCAACGCTTCAAAATTTTTCATACACCTGACTCTACGTGCATTTTCGCGAAGAATCTGTAAGCTGATTTTAAAAGTGAATATTTTGCTTTGTTTCTTTTTAATAATGCATCTTTTGAATGACAATCTACTCATATTGGATACAAAGACGGGTTGGTCAGTTAAGAATTATAGAGGATAGAGTATTTAATGTGGTGACCTAATTCCTATGGTGAGCTGATGAAAAGAAAAGGGAGGCCACAGAATAGATCAGAACAGAAACAGGTTTTGAAGCAGATCTCAGGTCTATGACAATATGAAGAAGAAGAATATGAGAAGAATAAGAAGTTTATCACCCGGAGAAAAAAACCTAGAGCAAAAACATCGTAACAGTATCAGGACCTATAACAGGTTGTAACACCGAAGAACGTAAGTATTCTATATGCATATACACATGTAAAATATATCTGACTTTCATATAAGCGCCATCATCTTTGCATGAGAAGCTAAACTACTTTGCTTTAATCCGCGAATGAATACGAGGGAAAATCGGTGTAATGCTGCAACCCGAGCGCTGATTTTCAAGTGCGCCCTGTTCATTAGACGTCACGAACAAGACCAACCACAGTACGTAAAGAAATAAAAACATTAAAATCAAGAAACGAATAAAGGTCGTTCAGATCATACTTTTTTAGAGACATACTTTTGTAAAGGGTTGTAGAGAACACATTTTTTGACAATAGATAACCGATCGATCGATTTAAAAAAAACCGGTAACACGATCTTCAATCTCAAGGATCTTATTATTTTCTATTTAATAAAGGCCAAACGCAAACCCTCTTGAAATATGAAACGCCTCCTCGTTGTAGAAAATGCAAAATTAAAAAAAAATCGAGTCGGGAACGAGAATAGTCAATAGTCACTTCATATTGTGTTTGCTGAGTAAACCGCGTGGAGTTTCGTGGTATCGGGTTACTTTTCACTAGAAGACGAAGGAAATGATAGAAATGACAGTGATGTAATACTAAACAACATACATCGATGCTTTTGCGCTTACATTATTAAAGGACAATAAAGTAAATACGCAATGGATGTAATTCAATGGGAAATGGTAAAATTGGTTTACCGTAAAACAGATATAGTGGTAGATGAAGGATTGTGTGTCCCACAGGAGCTGGTCCGAGTTGAGTGAACTACACTAACCTAAATTGCTTACAAAGCCATCATTGTCTTCTAAGCGTGGAGAAATTTTCTTTTGACGCTTTTTAACTCGTATCTCCTATTGTAAACAGAGATAAAGTGAAATCTCGAGATGTGGGAGCGGTTTAACCTAAATGCACTTAGTAACACACACGGTAATAGATGTGTAAACAGATTAAGGGACAAATAAATATATAGGACAATTAGACACATGGTCGTCTGTTCCTAAGGTAGGATAATCGATTCCTGGGTGTATAAATATAAATTAATACTGGACTTATGACACATGAACGTTTGTTCCTATGGTTGATGACTTAATGCCTATTTTATAGGTAACAGAAGCCTGTTATACACAAATATTTTTTATTTAGAAATATATAAATACATACATATAAATAATACACCCAGACTTGGGGTGGAAATCGAACCCACAACCCAAAATAAAGACGATGCATTTAAAAGCAAATGCGCTAGTAAAATGAAAATTGATATATTGATAACAGCAACATAAGGTTATGTAAATCATGACTGTTTGAGTTGGATCGAGGTTTGTTGTTTGGAATGTGGGCTGTGGATTTATTTTGTCTTTGGTTGTCATATTTATATATCAGCTCTAATAGAGCGCAGCTATAAAACAATTTTTCTACGTGTTGTTGTAAATCTTGACTGCTTGAGTTCGATCGAGGTTTGTCGTTCGGAATGTGGACTGTGGATTTATTTTGTCTTTGCTTGTCATATTTATATAATTATCCACTCTAATAGAGCGCGGCAATAAAATGAATATTCCACATGTTGTTATGTATGTAATTCATTACTGTTTGAGTTGAATCGAGGTTTGGTATTTGGAATATGCGCTGTGGATTCATTTTGCCTTGGCTTGTCATATTTATATATCAGCTCTAATAGAGAGCGGCGATAAAACGAATGTACCACGTGTTGTTATGTTAATCACGACTGTTTGAATTGTATCGAGGTTCGTTGTTTGGAATGTGGGCTGTGGATTTATTTTGTCTTGTCTTGTCATATTTATATATCAGCTCTCATAGAGCGCGGTAATAAAACAAATGTTCAAGGTGTTGTTATGTAAATCATGATTGTTTAAACAAAACCCAAGAGAGTTGAAGTGTCTTCTAAACCTTCTACAGGCGCTATCCTATAGGACAGTTTTTTGCTTATAAATGTATCCCAATAGTATATTGTTATTAAGGTATATGGGAGTCCCAACGTCAATAAATGTATGTATTGAAATCAAAACCAGCTGCGTGTGATACCAATTTGAAACACAATTTCAGTGTCCCATGGGTAATACAAACTAATAGAGTGATGCAATAAAACTATGTTCCGTACATTTCTGGTTGGGTTTCATAGCCATAGCTTTGATTATGTTTCGTTGTGTTCGTTATATCCACGATTATTTGAATTTCGTGTTTGCTATGGCTTAGAAATGGTAGTAGTTTAATCAGAGGTCAGCATTTAAGTCGATCGCTAAGTTAAGTAGCTTGTACTGCAGCCGGGCTATAGAGGTATGATCAATTTTAACAGTGGTTTACTAATAAATGACCTTCCGTGTTCCGTGTTCCGGAAGATGCGTTAAGCAGTGGATCCCGATTAATGTTACTGAATGATACTGTTCGTGAGATTATGGTAAAAGTGGGATCTCTTTCCTAAAAATGTTGAAAATTAGCTAAAAATAGTGCAATCGATCATGGCACATGCACGCGAGTGGTACGTGACAAATTGCGATTCTACGGTTGGCCGTTAAATTTACTTTTCTATGAATTATCGCGTTTAATACGGTACCACGCCATCCCATCCGTTACTGAGCAATATATTTATTCGGAAGCTTTTATTTTATCACCGTAAACTATATTAAACTATAATCTATAACGAATAATCTTTTAAGTGCTTATCTGTATCTGAATAGGTGAAGCAAAAATCGGTACCATTTTATGTAAATTGCGCGGACGGAATATAATGAAATTTTTCACAAATATAGTTTTTATATAGATGATGGTGTACGAATGCTAATATTTTTATAACATGTGTTTTATTAATAAATAAAATTATTTAATAAAATAAAACTTCAAGCACGTCATATTTTTTTATTTGTATATAACAAGGGGCTAACGGGCAGGCGGTTCACTCGATTGACTACCGACGCCCATGGACAACTGCAACACCAGAGTGCTCACAGATGCGTGGCCGGCCTTTGAGGAATGAGTATGTTTTTTTCTTAAAAGTCCCTAAGTTGTATCGGTTCGGAAATACCAAACCTGGAATCAATTATTGAGGGCAAGTGTACCAGGTAAGAAGTTTCTTGAGAATCACACGGTTGTGGATTTCAGGACATCAAGATGGTGACCGTGAAATTTCTTGATCTGGCGAGATGTCCTGTGGCGGAAAAAAGCTGCTGGTATTAGTCCGGAAAATTCCTTGGAACACTTCCCATGATATATGTCATAAAAGATGCAGAGTTAAGCCACAAGTCTCCGCATAGCCAAAGGATTGAGCCAAACGGAAAAAGCTGGGTCGCCGACGATCGAGCCGCTCTACGTTGAACGCGGTCAAAAGGAAGCAGCTGATATTGAGGGACCCCCACCCAAAGATGACAGCAGTATTCCAAGTGAGGCCGAACTTGCGCATTGCAAGTTGCAATCGTTGCAAGCAATTGGCCGACATTAAATACTGTTTTTCTTCCTAACCTGTGTTTCTTTGCCACCGGCGACAAAAGGAGGACCTTGCTGAAAATCAGCTATGCTTTCATACCTGGAAGCAGCACTAAGCTGAGCTTGCGTCCCAACGCGATGGACCCGGCACCCGCACGGTGAATCCATGGAATGCTAAGAAATTCGTCTCACTGTAGCTACAACACTAGTCTTCGCATTAATCTCCTACTATTTAAGGGTTTTTGGAAGAAATCTGTTTTAAAAGATAAGTCATCCTGTGTGTGTCTCTGTTACCTGTTTTATATTTGTTGTTTTGGTACATTAATTGTAAATAAATAAAACAAATAAATAAAAAATATGAGAAGGTCACAGTCAAACAAATAATTTATTATATTCAAGTGCACTTTGAATAAAAGAATATACATAATACTGTACTATATTCATGACTTGAAATTATCTATAGCCAGTTGTTATCCGCGACTTCATACGCGTAAAACTAGGTGAAAAATTTTAGCGTGATGATATATAGCCTTTCTCGATAAACGGGCTATCTAACGCTGAAAGATTTTTTCGAATCGGCTCAGTAGTTCCAGAGTTTAGCGCGTTCAAGCAAACAAACAAACTCTTCTGCATTATGTATAAGTATACTTAAGATAAATAAAGGAGAAATGCTGATGAGAATGACAACCTAGTAAAAAAAGGGAAGAAAAAGAAGAGAATCAATCCGTAGCAAATGACCAGCAGTGCTCGAAAGAACATCCATGTGTCATCTGCGGTCACGGTTGTGATCCTCCACGACGAGGTTAGCGAAGCGCAAGGGCACTACGTAAATACCTTTTCTCAAAACGCTTCATTTGAACGTTAATTTGAACCTTCATAACGATATTATGCTAGTAGTAAACTTATTACACTAAATAGTTATACATATAAAGTTATACACACATAATATAAAGTTTCAGTTGCATTGTTCTCATAATTAAGATTTTATTGATATCTAGAGAAATATGACTCCCGTCAGTGTCGAAATAAGGTTGACGGTTCTGTTACTGCAAGAACTAGTATATAACTAAAAAGGTTTTTTTTATATAGAATATTAATAATACTTATGTCTTATATTCCAGTTTCCCGTCATACTAAGCTTGATATAAAAGCCTATGTTAGGAGTATGTGCGACATTAGCCCAGGTGAGTCGGGGATTCAACGGGATAGCCTCCTATCCAAAGAAACATCATAAGTACATAAAATATATAAAGTTAATTTAAAGTTGCATGAGCAAGTCTAAATGTCAAATATAAGTCTTCATGTTAATAATTAAATGTCACAAAATAATTTATTTATATTTATAAAGTCATGTATAGAGTAGAAACATTTGATTACCAGCCAATAATACAATTGTTTTTTAGCCTTGTAGGTAATTGTTTGTATGGTATTGTAGTCGTGTTTCGTATGGCTTGTGACACTTCCCGGTAGCCTTATCTCGTCTTTAAAGGCCGGAAACGCATCTGCTAGCCTTCAGGAGGTGCAGATGTCGATGAGCGTCTTATATGAACCGCTTGCTCGTTTACCCCTTATAAAAAATAATAAAATTAAAAGTAAGGGCTCTAACCTAAATTAACATTGAAAAATCCCCTCTTGGGGCTCCCTAACAAAGTAAAAAAGTTTCAAGTCCTGCAATGTCACGAATTTTTCAGACACAAAATGAAGGTCTACGAAAACCGAAGGAGCTCTCTCTCGAGCGCAACAATTTGACGTGATAAAATACTTCCAAGTATTGTATTGTATTTGCTTATAATAAACCCGAACTTCCGCTTTCGTTCTCCTCTTACAGAATTCATAAAGCGTAGCAAATGCAAAGTTAGTTGTTCCTTATCTCTGTTAAGCTTCGTTGGACTTACAATCTGTTGGCCGTTTTGTTTCCTGGAATATTGCGCCTGTTTTCATAATCTCTCCCTGTACAAATACAGTAAAAACTTGTAGAGTTAAAATGCTTTTAAGCACACTAATATGTTTATTTTTAAACGCTATTACATATTTTTTGGAGCGAAGTTCCTTAACACGGCTTAAGGAAATTACGGGTGGTGCGATTTCGGAGAAATCGTCACGTAACGAAATGCCGTATTCTGTGCGTGTGTGCACACGAACAAGTAAATGCGCAACTAGCTGCGCAAGTTTCTCTCTCTGTCCTTGTTCCTTTTTATATGTGTATAACTTATGTCTATTCGCTTTCCATTATCTAATCTCTAATGTATAGCTATAAAGTTTCGGCTAGTTTCAGCTGGTTTCAACTGGTTCCGACTTCTTTCGCCTTAATTTTTTTATTGTCACTTCACTCTTTCATTGTACTATTTTTCATTAAACTTTAAAAAGGTTAAGTAACTATTGAAACGTCATCGAGCCAATAGATTTGCCTAGCTGTGGGAATTTTTCAACAGACTTAGTAGATATTTCGTGCCGAACTGTTTTAAGATTAGACATTATAATTACAAACAAAATATTCTGAGTATTGATTTTGGGATGGATGAGAGAAAGTGAGATGATTATTCGATCCACAAGCCTATTGTACTATCATCGAAACAATTCTTAGGACAAGATTTTCTTTATACATTTATTAATTATTTGATTACATAAAGGAAAAGAGTAGTCATATGCGTATATCACAGTGCTATTAAAATAAATATAGAATTTATGGTTAGCAAAGTTCATTTTTTGTCTTACCTGAGGCAATGAATAGGTGTCTACGAACCAGGTTAATAAGAAAGACACAACTAGCCACAGTGGGCTGAAAGTGCGCGGAGGACGCATTCCGTCAAAAGATGAACAGATTCTGTCGAAGCTCAGGCGCACTGCTCGCCACCTGACCCTCGAACCGAGATGAACTCGCACATGATACACAGTTCACCCACCTAATTTCGGCGATAGTGTCCGTTAGCTTCATTTGCGCATAAGGAAGCAACGGATCCAGATAAGAACAATTGTACTCGATTTATGAATTTAGGTTTTTAGTGTTACAAATATAAACTCGTTATATATAATTATTCTATTAATCCCATAGTTACCTTTAGGCAACTCCACCTACGTATTTGTCAAACACCGCCAAGTGATCTGCGAGTCTTGTAGTAATTAACGAACCTGTTTGCTCCCCGTTATATAAAAACTTTGTAATATTATATTTTAAAAGCCATAGGGCGATAAGCTAAGTGAAAACGCCCCAAGGAAATTTAGTTCACATTTTTAGTGTATGTTGGTACTAGTAAGATAGTTTGATTCCGTATCACCATTAGTTCTTTAAACATATTCAAAATTCAAATGAATCGATTTACAAGATTTTTATTTTTTTTCGACTTATTCCAAAACCATAATATGTATAGAGCTTTAAAATGTACTTCTGTATTCTGTTCTGTATTATATATTCTATACATTTTAAAGCTCTATACATATCATGGTTATGGTATTTGATTCTTCAAACTATCTTAGTATTAGTACTAACATGATCTAAAAGGATGAACTAAATATCCTTCTGGGGCCAATTGACTTAGCTTAACGTGATATGTAATATGTACCTATAACACAGGCATTAAGTTGTCTACCTTAGGAACAGACGTCCGTGTGTCATATAGTCCTGCATATATTTATTGTATATATATTTATTAAAGTTCCGGATGTACTATGAATCGAATTATAATTCAAGTCCCATATAATATAAACAAGCCATGTCCTATGATTGAGTATCCACGTGAACGCAATATAATTTTTATAACCATTGTTTGGACCAAAACATTAAGTGGCTTCAATGGACAGTAAAACAAGTTCTATAGCCGTAATAAAATTATAACAATACACTTAAGTTTTTTTTATTTGTGCATTATTGTTGTTTAGACCTCCATCGAACTTGTAAAGAGTAAATAAGTGTCTTCCGGAAAAACACACTATTTTAAATCTCATTATTATACAAAATGCATGATTATGGTCAGAAGTTTATTTTTTTTAAACAGCCTATAGTGTTCCACTGCTGAGAAAAGGCGTCTCCCAAACCATGGGCTACTTGAAACCAAGTCTTTCCCGCATAGGCATTCAAGTCATCTCTCCACCTTTTCTCGGCCTACCTGGTCAACGGCCATTGGCGGGAGTCCATAATGTCGTAATATTGGTCCACATTCGCGGGTACATTCTTGTCACATGCCTAGCCCATTTCCACTTCAGTTTTTCTGTTCAGTTTATCTTCTCCACATCCATTACTGTAGTTACGAATCGCATGATGGTTTCATCAGAAATTTATATTGAAAATAAATATTTATATATTACATTCTAATAAAAAATGAAATAAGGATGAGGTTCAAAATACATTGCTATAAAGCTGTTTTTTAAATGCAGAATGAGCCTTTTAATTCGGGTTATTTAATATTTTAAATATAAGTTGGGATAACTTATATTTAAAGTATTAATTTTCAATACGAAATCGTGTTCTTTGGCAACCGTACTATAGCGATAATTATTGTCTACTAGCGAACCCGGCAGTCGTTGTCTTATCCGATTTATGATTAGACGAAAGGCCCAAAACGAATGCCATCTATTTGAATTATTCTAAAGTAGCGACTAAATCTTTAATTAGAGGTAGCGCCATACTTGTAGCCGAATTGGGCCGGCGCGTCCGGGTACCAGTACCTCTTTCTCACATGAGATCGGCGTGAAGTGGCAGCAATGTTTAGTTTAGTTCTTCATTTTTTTCCAAACTGTTTTTATTTTATTTGTCGATGTTGAGTTACGAATGATATAGTATAGAATTAGGCATTAATTTGCGGAAATTCATGAGATTTATGAATAAACTTCCTCTTCTTCTTATTCTTTTTTTTTATATAACAAAAGATTACCCGACTGAGTTTGTTGCGGGCTCTTCTCAGTGCAGGGCGCGAGGAACCCTTGTAATAAGGGAAAGCGATTTTGTTTTTTGCTATGTAAAGATAACTATTAGGTGACAATGCTCCTTTAATTCCTTTTAGCGTACTTCCAACAAGCCGCCCGGCTTAAGGGAATCGGCGAGTACGTGAACTGTCGAACCGGTATGCCGTGCCATCTGCACCCGACCTCTGCACTATTTGGGCTGGGGAACTCCCCCGACTACGTGGTGTACCACGAGCTCATGATGACCACCAAGGAGTACATGCATTGCGTCACTGCTGTGGACGGAAGATGGCTGGCCGAACTTGGGCCAATGTTCTTCTCGGTCAAGGAGACCGGCAAGTGAGTTGTTTTCGTCTTAAATTTTCTTATCAAATAAACAAAAAATATATTTATGTTCCATCACATTATAACTAACTCAAAACTAACTTAACACTTAATATGAGAGGATAAGTTTTCCTCGGCAAAAATTCGGCGTAAAATATTCCTATACCTGACGATGGAATTCGAAATTGAAAACGTAAATATTGGTGTGCACAATTAAAAGCAAAAACCTAATTCGTGCAGTTTTGAAAAAGTACTGTAAATAAGTTGTTAAATTGTACACACATATATCTTGAACATATGGAAAAAAAATATTGCACACTGTTTTCTATACAACAACGTCGGAAAATATACCACAATAACATAATGTAACTGTTTCCCGAAAATTTGTGCAAAACTTTTTATGTACAATGCATAATATAAATTTGTATATATATAAATATGTTTACGTTTTTGATCTCAAATGCCATCGGCAACTGTAGTATTGTTCTAAATAACTCTTTATAGAGGCCGATGGGTCATACTTGCTCTTCATATGAAATTTTTGAATAAGTTTAAATTAAACTAAACACTTAACAAACTGCTAAGTGTTTAAACTATCTTAAATTAAGCCTCGAGAACATCCTCAATATTGTATATTTTTTTCACTTAACTTAATTTACGCTAGTAAAGTTTCTACATAGGATCATTATATATATATATATATATATATATATATTATATATATAATAAAATAATTCACCGCCAGGCGCTACTACCTAAAGTCGTAGAAACGAATTGCTATTAATATTTCTTAGGAGCTATTCTATATAAGCATATCTTAATGTAAGGTTTATATAAAACAAGAGGCAAAAGGGCAGGCTGGTCAATAAAATGTCTATTCTGCAGTTGTCTTGGGCGTCGGTAGTTACTCAAGTAAGTCGCCTGCCCGTTTGTTACTTATTATATAAAAATATATTTATGCCATTGGGATTACGATAGTCTTCTATAATCAGGGCTTTCCCTACCAACTAAATTTGAATAAAACAACCAAATCACGTTTATCCATTCATGAGAGATGTAACAAGGCAATAAACTTACGTAGTTTTACCTCCGTTTCGACTTTTCTTATAATTAACGGAACAGGAGGAAATAATCTCAAGGACTCTTTCAGTACTCTCTCCAAATATTTTAAGCTATTCAAGTCATCCTTCACGAGTGCTCGACTAGAATCCTTAAAAACATCTCGTAACCTAAAATATTTAAAAAACTATATTTATTTTCTCGAAGTTGACTGATAGACTAAGCTACTAGTTATTTAATTTCTTACTAGATTTATTAACGATTAAGAATTAAGAAGAACTCGCAAAAGCCTACTTGAAGAAAGTAATTTTTTGATTTGAATAGTTTTAAGACTGACTCGGCGAACGATGTATTTTCTGGTTTAGGGTCAGACGAGAGGTTCAGTACTAACGCCATCTATTTCTTTCTTTTTATTGAAGCCTGCTTAGAAATATTAAGAATAAACCAATACAGGGAGTCAAATAGGGGCAGCCGTCTTTGAGCTATATCGAGAAACATGCCTAATTTAGGTTACATGGCGACAGCAAAGCCACTTTACGAGTCCAATTGTCTTTTCAAACCATCTACGAAACCCTTAGTAGAGTGAGAAAAGCTTGTAGAAGATAGAAGAACAGAACATAGCGTTAATATATTGTTAGAGTAGCTTCCGGTCGCGCCTGCGCAGTACCGGATATGTCAACTGCGCATGAGCAAGTTATAGCTTGAATAAAAATCTTTTGATTTGATACTAAAAAGTTTGTGTCACTTTTTTTTAAAGGTTACCCCGGACAAACAGACAGAAAAATGAAAACAAAGAAAGACGAACGGATTCTGAAAAGTTTATTTGGGTACAAAAAGTTACTTACATTTATTGCGATAACTTAGTAAGTCATTTATAAATATGCAAATAATAAGGTTCCTTTAGTGCCCTCGTGTGTTAAGAAAATTTCATTATATATTATGACGTACTGTTTACATTTAATAAAGGTCATGTCTCTAGTGCCAAGGCCCCAAATTACTTAGTGCGTATTAGCAAAGTTTCGTACTTCGTAAGCTTTCACTGGGGCTTTTCCCACCTGCTACGAATGTTGTCAAAAAGCTCGTCACCATAGCGATATTGAATAACTTTGTCGTATATTACACTAGCTAAAAAGCTCTCTCAAAATGCTTTGAAGAAAGTTCGACTTTGATTTTTGATATTATAATGCTAGAGATCAGTTTTTAAAAGTATATTACTTATTTTTATGACGATCATAACGGGATTTGACGGAATTTGAAAGCTAAATGTTTTATATTAATTTATTTGGTGTGTGTTAAAGTTTATTGAATAATTTTGATGTCTTTCATAATATATATGATTGTTTAAATGGTATTGATCAGTGATAGTGTTAGTAAACTGTGTAAATACAGTGTTTAGTGTTGTGTGTGCGTATAGTTTAAGCCAGGGGTCAGCAACCTTTTGGCAGGCAAGGGCCATAACGTTAAAAAACTAGATGTAGGCGCATAGGCCACACTTGTAAAATAATTATATGGAAACAGGTGTCTATCTATCTATTTATGTAGCTAAACAAGTAAGCAATATTAAAAATGCTAATTATTAGTTTATTACGACAAAACTTCAAGCTCTTATAATGTAACTGTAACTAACTACTATTTTTTTATAAGAAATAGATTCATCATTATCAGCCCCTGATAACCCACAGCTGGGCATAAGCCTCCCTTTGCTTATTTTGGGTTGGAGAAATCCTGGTCGCGGCATGGCTCGTTGGGCGGATGATATGAGGAGAGTGCCGTGAAAGAGAGTGGCAGGGGATATTTTATGTAACTGTCTACGGAAAATACTTGAGTACTTCGGTCACATAGCAACAAAACGCGACAACAATACAATCACTTGACGTGACAGCATTGCCGCCAATTCACGCCGATCCTATTTGAGAAAGAGGTACTGGTACCCAAACACACGGGCCCAATTTCACAAAAAAACATGTTCATGTAAAATGTTGCCACATATGGCTCGTGCTGTCCAAAAGTTATCAGATCTCTTTTAGAGCCACTAACCTAACTCTACACGCCCTTACTTTAATTATCGTAACTTCAATGACTTAGTCAAAATGTGCGGTCAAAATTTACTCTTCATTACTTTTCAATTATACAATAGTTGTTGTAGTAAAAAAGCCATACCACATTTTTTGACTAAGGTGTAGAGTCAGTGCAGTAACGATAGAGTAAGAGCGTGTAAAGTTAAGGTTAATAAAGTTTACTAGTAGCATCATATTCCGAGAATTTTGTTTATCTTGTATTATCTAATCCCAAATTATGTAAGTTTAAAAAAGTCAATGAAGCGCTTCAAGTTAGATTTCATATACTTTCTTTATTGAAACCTTCCGAAAAGTTTAGAAAGAGTCTCCTGAAATAAGGTATAGTTCAGGAGCTGTCTGAGCTATATTATAATAGTGACGGCAATAAAAAGAAAATGAAATGAGACGTTATTGAAATAAGCTATGTATCATAATTAACAATGTATAATTCTTCTTATAATTATTTCATTTATTTTGTATAATTCTGTATAATTTGACATTCGAAATTTATATTGGACATTCTTTGATATTATTATTTGTAAGCTCATGTCGACTCAATTCACATGTGAGTTTCTTGATGAGGTATCTAATATTTGCATGCTACAAAGCAGAATATTGTAACAGCTATTTAATTTGTTAACAACCTAATAACAAATTCAGCAAATAAGTAAATTTCATTACGTATCATTTCATAGCTATCTTTGATCCACTGTGCGATGATTGGTGAAACAACTACAGTTATTTTCTTTGTATTTCTGTTCAATATATGACAGTAAACATAAATTTCATCGAATGCACAGTCTAGTATTAACTAAATTTATGCTTCCACGAAGATTTATGATTTTGCATAGTGGAAGTTTGTTTATTAATATAAAACTACTTATCTTTTCTTATACCACATTATTTTTTTCCAGATTATTAACCAGTCAAATTATACAAGACTTGTCAACAAACAAGGAGATTTATTGGTAGAGTGAAGGAAGAGTTGAAAAATAATCCGTCCAATTTTATAATTGTATAAGTATCATAAAATAAAATTGTTTTCTTTTTTTTTTAAACGACACCATTATCAACATTATTTTAGAAGTTATAAGACACATGTAGTGAAATATTGATGTTAGAAATTAATTCCATACCATTTCCATCGAAATCAAGGATGTTATGGATTTGAAATTTCTACTGGTTGTTTATATATGAAATTATCTTTATGGCTCAGATAAGCATATGTATTAAGACTTTTTATAGCGAAATTAAACAATGTATGGTTTTAAGAATATATTTTTGGTATACATACTTCGCAAATTAAAAGGTGCGTACCCACTTTCTCTCGATATCAGTAAAAATAACAGCAAGCAGTCTTAAGATAAAAGCAATAGTTATTCAAACCTAATTGATTTCTAACGATTGTGATTTTTCAAACGTATAAAAAATAATAGAGTAAAATTATCTTGAAATTGGATTGTAAATGAAACTCTATAGATATAAATAAAGTATTAGACATTTTCTAGAAAAGGTAATGCCGAAATTATGTGGCATGACATTTTCCTGCTAAATAAGTATTAATAAAAAGTAGACATTGTGCTAAAAATATAGCTGTTGCTATTTTTAAAACTAACATTCAGACGTGACCACAATCACATCAAATCCCTCATCCAAATTCTATCTATCCACTTCTAGTGAGTTTTGCTCTTTGAAATCTCAACTGCCTTTACTATGTTAACTCAAACAATGCTCACATATGCGTATATGACTTAGTGTTATTATATCACCAATTAGTCTACTCAAATTAGACTAAAAAGTAACCGCAAAACCAATAAGTCCCTACAGCTCGAAATAAATACTAGTGAGTTCACAATAATTTTCCGAACATATCAAAATGTATCCATTCACAGGAGAACCTACGTACGGCATTTTTTTTTTTTTTTTTGTGAGTTAAGTTTTATGAATAAGGGCAACAATATTTGTGAAGCAAATATATAATTCGCATGCTTAATCATAAACTGAGCGATTACGTTTTAGGTCTAAAGTGAGTTAATGACAAAGACAGCTTCGTTTCAACATCCTCTATCTGCCAATCTGAGAATTATTTCGATATCTCCATCCAACATTGAGACACGGCTATTTTTGTCTTTTAAATAAAATAAGTTTTTAGTTAAAAAGGCAAACGAATCATAAAATTTCATTAATCGCTTCATTTACCAATATTAAAACATATAACTTGTTAATATAATGCAGTTTTAATCGAGTTATAAGCCGAATAACTCGAATGACAAAACGTTTATTGTGATTTACCAAAATCATCTTTTTTGAGTTAGGTCACTTTATGTTTAAGCGACACAATTTCTTATCATTTAATCATAATTGGCATGATGTAACTTTGTTTGAAAATTATATGAAGTGCATTTTGTTTGTCACATTTGTAAATTATATTTATATATATAACTTATGTACCTATGTGTTATGTAAGAAGCATATAAATATTTTTTGATGGCTCTGACATAATCATTTTTGTGTTACAGTTTATGACTTAGCGCACGATTTGTTAATTGTTTTTAATTAATTCAAATCATTTAGATCTACTCAAACCTATTCATCACAATTTTTCGAATCTGACTTCATGTTAAGGGTCAAACGACTTAATTTAACGCCAATCTAAATTAAACTTAAAACGCTTCATATTAGGGTTGTAAAAGCTTTGTTCGACGGTAGTTTTATCGAAATTTCATTATCTTCATCTTCATGCCAATAACTGTCGTACAGAGAAGCGTTTTAGGTTGAAATTAGATTGTCTCTAAATTAGTCTCATCCTCGCCACTGCATACATTGGTATTAATCCTAATAGTATCCTAGGCAAGAGGTATTCTTCTAAGTTGATATAATAGTAACCTAACTATGTACATTTATAACGTACGTTTTACTCTTATCACAAACCGAATTAAAAAAAAAAACAACTGACTTACAGTAGGCAACACAGTATCACAATATTTTTACTTCTATGTCAATATTCACCCCACCATTATTAAAAACCCACGTTGATTTCATAAAGCTAAATGTTACACAATGCTTCAATATTATAATAAATATTAGGCAAAGAGAATACAAATGAAATAGCTACCCTACAAAGTTATCACATTCCACACAAAACTAAACGATGGTTTCCAAAGTAGATTTAAACAATCATACAATTTGGTATGATAAAATAGGCGGGAAAATTAGCGAGTGCCTCTAGTTTAAGCATTATTTATATGTATGTAATTTATACAATAAACACTTACAAACAATAAATAGTTATTGACAAATTAATTTACGACTTGAAATGCATTGATTATTATTAGCATTGTTTATTGAAGGGGGCGGGGAAAGGTACCACCTAAATGTACCAGTGTGTCATCAGGGAGTGGAGGGGGAGATGAAAAGCTTTGTGACGTCACACACACTTTGTGACGTTTTTGTCTCCTATTAACATACTACATAAAATAATTATAATTGCAGTGTTTTAAGTGATATTACTGCAAGGGGGAGGGGGTACCGAAAATATGACAAGGACGGAGAAAAGGGTTAAAAAACCGTTAAATTCGTATAACGTAATTTATGCATAACCCCTTATAGAAAAAAATAACCAGAAACACAAGTCCACATAAAATTATTTGTATCGGCAAATAATTTTAACTAATTCGCAAATAACTACATCTAAAAAATTATACCACTTCAAACGACCTTAATTAATATTGCCGATAGGCTATTGCCGTGATTCCCCAAATACGCAATCGGTGTTGGCCCGAGGTAAATTTTAGGATGGAATGAGAAGCAAATATGGCGCCCCCTTACTTGTCCTGTGTATATATTTTCATATAAAATTTCAATCAAAGAGAAACTTCCCGGTGGCCTAACTCGTCAGTAACGGCCGGCAACGCATCGGCTAGCCTTCTGGCCGTGTAGATGTCCATGGGCGTCGGTAGGCACTTAGGTGCCTGCTGTATGCTCGTTTGCCCCTTGTAACAATAAAAAAAAAATTATTTTAAGAGTCCCGCTAGCTGAGGCCCCCCTAGGAATCGGCGACTGGAGCGGTCACTCCGTTCACTCTATGGTAGGTCCAGCCCTGTACGTAACCGAAGGAAGTATGGTTTCAAAGGACAATGTTGTAAAGACAAGGAAACCAGACGATTTCATTATACTTTCGACTCATTTTAAATATACTTTACCTGGATTCTGATGGAACCCAGTTAACCCATCACAAAATCTAGCTCATTCATTTTAATCCACTAGTTTAATTGGATATCTAGTTTAGCCTATACTGTTTTCATATTCTATCAACTTGGAAACTTCACAGTTAATTATTTCCTTAATAAAAATACCATCAGAGATATGATTTGTGGGGCACCCATAACTTATTTAAACGAATTTTACGACTTAACTCCTCCACCTGTCCTTGAACAGTTTCTTTTAATTGTTTCATTTTGTTGTTAATAAAGTAAAAGAAAAATTAACATGTGGCGTCGCACACCAATTGATTCCCGTTGTGACACAATGGGTATATTCCGATATACACAGCGAGCACTGCTCAGTGCTCTTTTTTTGTTTTGATTGAAATTGAAATATATGTCGTCATAAATAGTCGCCCTTTTTGGACTGTGAGCACAGGCGCTTTCGAGCTTCGTTGCTTTCAGTACTTAGATCACGTCTTCAATCAAAAACAGAGCGTCTCTTGCTAAAAAATTTAACAATTTAACAGTATTGTATTGTTAAAAAATCGTGGGTGAAGACAAATCGCGGTTTTGTTAAAATTGAAAAAGTGAAAATGTAAAAATTGAACGGGGATGTCAGCACACTGAACCACGTTCCGTTTTAAACTGTAACCAGTATAGCAAATAAAAAAAGGAACACCTTTAGCGTATACAAATTGACATCACAGCTTACATATTTTGGTGATACATACAGCTAGTGTTTTATAAGTTTGCGAAAAGAAACAAAATATTGAAGTTATTTTATTAAAAGATGCTACCCAATATCACTCTTCCACGCGGACGAATTCACGGGGACAGCTAATAGTTAAAAGTACAAACACTTCGATGTCACTGCATTAATTTAATATTCACTTTATTAATGATAATTATGGAGATAACCAATGAAATTGCTTTGCATAGATCCGCGAATAAAAACTAGGGAATATCTGTGTAAAATCCGGACAAATCTGGACTGATTTTCTGATATGTACGCACGTTTCGCTCTGAAGCGAAAAAATCATTAGAAGATAGACTCAAGAAGGGTTATCCTTAAAGTTATAATTATTGGTAAATGATTTCTTGTAAATGTAATTGTAAAAAAAAATTGTTTATAAAAAAACATTTTACAAAAAAAAAATCACTCTCACCTGTATAAGGAGCGTCGCGAGCACCAGTAGAAGCCTGGTCCTCGTCATAGTCTTTGTCCAGTCAATCGGCCGCCTGCAACCAACGGCACACATTATAGACCGGGCACTAGATGGCGCACTCCAAACGCACGCACACACCGCGCATTGCGGGTGCGACTGGCACGAGACTCGAACCCCCCCTACCGTGTACCCCCCCAGCGCGTGTGGGTGACCCAATGACCCAGTGCAACACTCGCCGGAACTGCACCGGCTTATATCTTTCACTGATGCGCTCCCGTTGCGCGCTGAGAGCGGAAACGCGCGGCCTTCACCTGTGCAAGGTCGTTTTGTGTCGTTACCTTTATCTATGTATATCTTTTCTTTTCTTTTGTAAATTTCATTGCAAACCGGCGCCCCGCCCGGGCTTTGTACGGTTTAATTACAGTACACAAGTTTTGAAAGAAATAAATTTTATTTAGACATAAAAAATTAACGAATAGGTACTTAATGAATAATTTATCGTTAACTATTATATTATGTATTTTATTTGATTTGTTTGTTTTATATTATTTTAAGTTTGACATTTTTTAAATATTTTTAATTCTTTCATTATTTTTCCAAATGTTTATTTTCCGTGACCTTTAGGAATTTTATTTTAATAATGTTTAATGAATTAATTATTGCATGCTTTTTAGCGGAACGTGAAGGAAGTTTTCTTTTTTTTAATATTGCCATTAGTGGCATCAAAGCGATGGGTTGTTGTCAATATTTAAAAAAAAAGAGCCATGCGATTGGCGGGAACCCTCTAAAAATTTATTACGTATATATTTTTTTAATTATATACGTCATCACGCCAAGTGAGATCGTGGTCAAGCCCTAATCTATCCACAATAAAAAGTAGAAAATTGAGCCGGAATTTGGCAGCGTTGTTGGTACAAAAACTCTTGGATGTTCTCCAGATAAACTTGACGGCATTGAACTTGCGAAGCGTAACATAGGCATAATTTAACTGGTGAAAATGACTTCTAATATTCTTTCTTCTTTGTAAGTTCAAATGCAGTACCAGAAGGCTCGTTGATATATTATGACGTCATATGATCTTTTCTGACAATAATATTGCACGTCACTATATGGTAGATTGTAAATGGAACTGAAGAAAAAAATACATCTTTTGTACTATCTAAAATTTTTGCTTTAAATATGTCTTTATCTATCGTTATCTATAAAGATAGATAAAATGATCTTTGTGATTCCGTAAGTCAAATCGGTTCGGAAACTTCAGTGACCGCAGTTAGTTCTACATAGATTGAATTTTCTAACACAAAGAACAATTGCAGCTTAATTAAATAAACAAACAAATAAATCTCTTACTTTGAAATGAAATGTTTGCATTAAACAAACAAAAAGTATATATACCAGCAATAAAAGTCATCTACGATAGGATTACGAAAGCTGAAACAAAGTTAACCAAATATAATTTATATATTGCATTCCAAAATAATGGGCCATATATCAAAACTTTCCCGTTATTCGGAAGCATTAGCGAGCGAGATTTAATATTAATTTGATCTGAGGAGCACCTGCATTATATCCTCGTTTAAAATCTCCTTAGATTGGAGTTTTTTTTGTTCTTACCAAATTTATCCTCATCCTTGATTTATATTCAATAAAAATGTTCGAAATCCGATTACTCCAAAAAAATCTTGTACCTACCTGAATAACAAATTATTACAGGCAACTTTGGTCTCCATGATATTTTATTTATTATTGTAAGGGCCCACCATAAACGTGTATTACAAGACAAGGCAAAGTTACTCAATATTGGTTAAAGCGCAGGCGGTTTTTAGTGAATACAGACCTGCATACTTGGCTCGTCTGCTATTAGCCAATAAACCAATATCCCTTATGTAACGGAATACCGGCCGTGTATGTTTGAAGAAATATTTTTATATGCCACGTCAGTAAGAAGGTCTAGTAAAAAAGACATCTATTTGATGTACTCTGCAGTGGCCAAATCTGCATTTTTTAGTATTTTTAAACAATTTTCTTTTTTTTTTTTCTTTTAAGCATTCCCAGAAATCAGAGGAATAAAACAGAAACATAATTTGAAATGGTTCAGTCCTTCCTTAGTTTTAGCGAGACTTACTAATAAAGATTATTTTTTATATACATAAGATAAAATTATTATTATTAATTCTGTGCAATTCTAAACGCAATTGAATACAACATGGCGGCAATTATGAAATATTAGAAAATTTTTTCCGCAAAATTTTTGATCAAATTGAATGTTTTGATGTTGAATTATATTGTATATTGAAATTTAGTGTGAATTTTTGGATAAAAAGATGAATAAATTCAGTTTTAAGTTTCGTGTTTTTTAAACGTTTATCCGTCTTAAATACAAACCTCTATAAATTAGATTTTTACAAAGAATAAAGCGAATTTTATTGCTTCATTCGGCACAAGTAATACATCTACGAGCCTTCTGGTGGTTCAGTTGTCAATAGATACTAATCGTCTTCCCGTTTGTCTCTTCTCATATAACGAAAATATATCTAAAATTTTATAACAACATAAATTGAAATTAAACTAACATCGACTTTCCGATCTCAAAACCACAGCCAAGTATGCAGCCATCCATTGATGTTTTACTTCTCCATTAATTGCTCATAAGGACATCGTGTGTGGCTGGTCCCATCACCGATCACCGAGATAATAGCCCCAAAAACTCACCGAGCGTTATAAAATTCCTTCAAACTCACGTCACGATGTCGTTACATGGCTATGTTAAACAATTTGATTATCTTAATGCTTGACGCACAATGGATTAAGCTCAAGTTTGGTACAAATAATTGTTTCTTATGACCTTTAAATGTTTTAGATTAGAGATTTGACGTACCATAGAAGTGAATAAGTCCGGTATATGTTTATTAATTAATTGATAGAATCAGGCGTTACTTTGCGGAAATCCATGACATGCATGAGAAACTAAACTACTTTGCTTTAATCAAATACAGAACCCTTCTATATAACATCTTGACACGCTTTTGGCCATTTTTATTTATAAATTGACTTACTTACACAACCTATTTTCAACCTTTCGCAGTTTGTACATCTTATTTTTCGAAATCTGCATCATATGCAACTATTAGCTATTATATTCCTATTATATTCCTTAGACTTCGTTCGCATAAAATTCGGTGAGAACATTTAGCGTGATGATAAATAGCATTAAGTCTTCCTCGATAAATGGGCAATATAATACTGAAAGAATTTTTCAAATCAGTCTAGTAGTTGCTGAGATTTGCGCATTTAAGTAAACAAACAAACTCTTCAGCTTTATATAAAATAAAAAACCTTTATTGTTGTGCAATTTTTACATTACAATGTGTAGATAATGTTTTTAATTAGTTTACTTCTTGTACAACTTGTCTTCCGACAAAGGCCTCCTCTAAAGCTTTCCATTCTGTTCTATTTTTTGCTAATCGATTCAATATTGGCCCCACAATTCTCCTTAGATTATCCTGCCATCTCTTAGTTTGTCTGCCTCTGTTTCAGCTTTACATAATAAAGTATAAATTATAATAAGTCCAAAAATTATTTACGTTTATTTCAAGAGTGATAATAAATTAAACTCCTTTAAAGTTTAAGTAACTTTTAGTTTCTGCGTTTTGCAGAGATAAAGTAATGCAGTAGCGGGAACCGAGCTAAGTGTGAAAAACGTTTCTGCAGCTTTTCCGCTACTTGGTTTTTGTTTAATTAACAGCTCAGTGAAACATAAACTTAAATGAAACAAAAACAAACAGCGCGGCGAACACGTCTCGGCGTGGAACAAAAGATAAAGATGTGTAGAGAATATGAAAAGCTCAAATTTTGTATTTAAATTTTACAATTTTTCTAGTTCGAGAACTTTATTTTCCATTTACGCTATGAAAATATTATTAAGCTTTTTAGAAATCTAGTTAACGTTTTTTTGTTTTTTTTTTTATGTTTTTTATGTTACAAGGGGGCAAACGAGCAGGCAGCAGGCACCGGATTGCCTACCGCACCCATGGAGATCTGCACGACCAGAGAGCCAGCAGATGCGCTGCCGGCCCTTAATGACGAGTTTAGGCCACCGGGAAGTCTCACAAACCGAACGAAACGCGACTATTAAAATAAATATAGAAAGTCATTAACTAATACGGGTTGGAATGATTGAAGCTCTTCGGAATTAAGTCTAGAAGGAAAAAAGCAACAAGCATTGAACAATAAACTTAAATTTTTAGACTTTCGGGAAATTCCTACTATTTGGCTTTTCGACTTCCTCATGAATTTATTTTGCGGAAGGAAAAAGGCATGTATGTTTTATGAATATGAATTTTCATTGTTTTTAATCTTAATTAATCCAATAACGTAACTTATTATATCAAAAATCGAGGAAAATAATAATTAATAATACAGTTATAATTAAAAAATATATATTAAGTTATAATAAAACAAAAAAATGATCATAGAACGATCTAAAAGGTCGATACATATTTTGAAAAATATAAGGCTTTCCCCCTAAATCTTAATTTGTTTATTATTATGTTATATATTTCTTTCTTTATTAACATTGGTTGACACCGTTGGCTGTATTAATATGTCACTTATGTGGAAGCACGCCTGAATTAATAAGTAAAGATATAGGTTAATTTAAATTAAAAACATAGCATGAAAATCCTAAACTTGACCCAAATAACCACGTGAGTCAGTGTGACGATGTTCACACAGACATTGGTGAGCCACGATTTAATTCACAACTAGATCTTATATCAATTACAGTAGATGACAAACATACTGAGTAAGCTCGCGTAGGCAGCGCGCCGTGGGAACCCGTAGCTCTTGATTAGACGTGGGCTAGACGGAAGGATTTTTAACTTGCCACTTGAAAAATTTCGGAAGATTTTCAAATAAAGTAATCTACCTCCAAAGCAAGAAACCTTTATAGGATCACTGCTTTGTCCATTCGTCTGTCAAGACTCTTTTTCTCATGAACGCGTTGAGCTACAAAGTTGAATTTAATATTAAAAACTGAGGTCTGCGATCTCTTGAAGCAGTGAAAAAATCACTCTTTAAGAGTATACAATCAAAAGATATGGCAGTATATGTTATTATTTCCTATACATTTACAAACCAAAACCTATAAGGCACTTCCTGTTGACTCAAGAAATTTGGCAAGAAGCTGTATCTTGTGGCTGCTAGCTAAAGCTTGTAGTGACTTTGTCAAATTAAAAGACTTCTAATAAAAATTAGGTTTTTTATTTATTGGACAAGCAGCAGCCTTGGAACAGTCCAACTCTGTACTGCAAAGGTTTTGTGTGTTCCTTTTGAAATGATATTACAAAAATATTGGTATCTACGAATATAAATAAAATTAAAGGGCATGTTTGTAATGTCGAAATTATTATTTTTTGCTAAACGCATTTAACAGCTATCTATCCCATACAAAATTGTAATGATACTTCTGTAATTACATGATGATATATATAATTCTAGGTTACAACCATGTACTACAAATGCTTTATTTGAGTTCACTTGGTGCCTGTATGTGTGTGTAAAGGGAGAGTTCCACAACTCGGCTGACGATTTAGTTGACATGTATCATGTGTTACTGTCATGCCTTGACTTTGTTTATGCCAACGCCTTTATGGCTAGGCGAACTGACTTAATCAATACTTCATTTAAAGGTAAGTTTGTACAAATTTATTTTATCATAATATTAGAACATTTCTAAAACTAAGTTTGTCAATAATATTTTGTATTAGTTACAGACCCGGCAGACATTGTCTTACTTTGTGTTGACCTTGCATTTTCTCTATTTTTACTACTATCCAATCTCCTTTATATCTCCATAATTCATGACACTGGCCGAATTTTATAAGAAATATAACAATTTTGCATTGCACATCAGTCAAAAGATGTAGTTCATACATAATCTATTTGAAGCATTCTGAAGTAGCAATCAAATCTGCACTTTTTATTATTACTAATTAATTAGTTTGACTTTTCCATTCTGTCTTTACTTTTAAACTTTCATGGAAATAGGATGATTAAAACAGTATAATCAGAATTCTAAATGCTTCTTCTTCAAAGGGCTTTAGCCGTTTCTAAGATTTAGCCAGACTTACAAACAACAATTGATTTTGTACATACATATATACATATTTCTACTTATATGTTTGTTATTTTATGTTGGAAGAAGTAAGCTACATTATAAGCTTGAAATCATGACTTCCCTTACAATTTGGGGGTTTAATGACATTGATTTTGAGGATTACAATGGCTTATCTTATTTTGAAATTGTAGACACACTACTGTCTGTTATTTTCCTGCTTATATGATGAACAAGAACTTCTATGTGTCAGAGCAATCAATTGATTGTTGATTATGAACACAAAATATGGTCACCCAACTAATTTTACCGATTCCACCTCAATGGCCGACAATATTTAAGGAGTTGATTTTTCAACATACGTTATTTTGCAACTTTTTTAAAATTCATGTTGCACATTTGCGTTAATTTATTGTAACTGTTGCGGACACATAATACTGAAGAGCTTCTTGGCGACGGCCTCCGTACCCGACGTCATCGACTCGACTGAACTGGACTGACACTGGTACAAACGTAGCGAGCGAGATAGAGCAAGACAGCAATAGCGATATCTTGCTCTATTTACTCGCTTACAACTTGTACTAGTGTCAGCCTTTTTTTCCCACTTAAAGGAGCCTAATTGTTCATCGGCACGTTATTGTTACTCCGCGATGCCAATTGTATCCGATAACTGTAATTGTGCTTGTTAAGAAGAATAATCGTTAAGAAGTCTACACGAACCAAACCATATTAGAGTATCGATCCCCAACAATAACAACACCAGGTGTCCTGTTTTATCTCCTTTGTGTACTTACGTTTTATCATCTTCAAATTAGACTTATATAATATTTAAGGTAACATAAAAACATAGCGGCTAATTCGTTAGATGCTCACAAAATATTATATTAAGAATTCCTTCCAAGCATTTAAGTAGAAAATTTATTGGACATTCCCTTTACGAACCAATTGGCTTCCTTATTTAATACAAGGAATTAGATATTGTTGATAGATAGAATAGACTTTATTGTGTACAATAAGACCACATAAAAACAATAGAAGGATATAGTATAGTATAGTACAATCAAGCTGCCTTATCGCTAACCAATTATCTCTACCAGACAACCTAGTTTTGGGTATGAAAAAACTTAGAAAGAAGTAGGTAGTATACTGTATTGTATTGTATGGCGTAGCGTGGCATGATGATGCGCGGCGTGGCGCGGAGCGGCGCTGTGTGTGCTGTGCGTTTCTGTGCTATACTTTTCTGTGCTGTGCTGTTCTGTGCTATGCTGTTCTGTGCTGTACTGTTCTGTGCTGTGCTGTATTGTCTTTTGGACAATTCCTGTATGTTGTTGTTGTAGGTATACATATATACTACGAAGACATGGATGAAAAATTTTCACCATTTCAGGATTCAGACTTGCATCGTTTCGGAAAATCTTCATTGTATTAGATCTTTGACCTTAAGTCATAACTCATTTCTAAGTAATTTTATTTTTAATTTAGCCTTCGATTGTATAATACACCTCTTAAAATAAATATTCATTGAAGTACAGCTTCTAGCATACTGTAATAGTTGATTCGCAAGTTGATTTCTTAATAATTGGTAGCAAATGTTTGCTAAGTTTTCTCTAAGCCGTGTAAACTGTAAAGGAATTGCAGAAGAATAACATCCTTAAAAGTATTTTCAAATACAAAAATAATAATAAATTAGTAAAAAATTTGAAATTACTTTAATTTATGAAAGAAAAAATTGGACATACCTGCATAATATACATAAAACATTTAAAGCAAACAATGATTTGTTCTTTTGTGGCAAATTAGTTAAAATTACTTTAAATTCTAATAAACATTTGTCCAAATCACAAATGTCTTTTTGGGAACCACTTGCTTTTAGTTTTGTGATAAAATCATTTGCCTCCGTCATATTTACAAGATTCAAAAATTAAAAGACCATTAAACGTATCGACATTAGCTGCTTTTAATACACGCAATACAATATTAAATATTTCAAAACTTTTGAAAACCGTTGACTAAATTCATAGTCACTGACACAGACTTACTAAAACTAGAGCACAGGTGATCGTCCATAGATCCATAATAATATTATATATTCTATAATAACCAATGTGGTCTTCACTCAACAGATATTTGCAAAAAATTCTAGAATGCAATAATGGAAAATGAGATTGTGATCGTATTTAAGGTACATGAAGGTACTTAATCATAAGGATATTTTTTTTTGGTTTGAAGAATTATACTCAGATTAGCATTCTCTAATAATCTGAGTTTGTGCCCTGTGATACTGGTATTGTAAATTACGCTGTCAAAAATGCCGCCAAGCCACAATATTCAATAAGTTCAATAACGTCTTTAAATTTTGTGGTGTTAATCAGTATTAACATTTGCATTTCCTTGTTGTATAATTTAATCTGAAAAACAACGTTACTTTATTATGATATGCTTCTCATCAGAATTTCGAATACAATAATAGTATGGTAAATATTGGTTTTTGATTTCTATAACTTGAAGCTAAACAGTTTTTTATGTGTTAGATATTAAGTTTTTAAATAGTTATAGGTAAATTACAAAATATGTTTGTAAACTGTATGGCTTAAGGTAAAGTTCTATGCTGAATGAGTAAACGCAATGTTCACTCATGAATAATAAAATTAAAAAAAAAAATCGTTCTACTAACTGTAGTGTACTTTCAAAAGAAACGTGGAAATTAAAAACGAATTGTGTACTTTGCTTATATGTTTCGCGCCTAGATTAATGTCTGAGTGGCATAAAAACTTGAAAAAAAAACGCAATAATAAAATGGCGCCTGCCGCCATTTTTCGGGATAAATTATAAAATTGTACGATTGCTATTTTGATTGTATGATTCTAATGAATGAAAGATAGGATAGTTCCTACAAATTTGGTTGTGGAATAATTATAAAAATATCCATGTAGTTGTTGTTTTACGTAGTAATTTGAAAAGAAAAAGAAATAAAAAAAAAACTATTATAATTCAAAGTTTAAGAGTGCAAAAACTATAATTCCGTTTTAAATTTAATTATCTATATATTAATACGAGAAGAAAAACTTTTTTTTTTCGTTATATTTAAAACAATACACGTAGTTTATAAAAAAGCTTTATTGATATCTAACAATCAGACAATTTACATTACTTGAAAATATTAAAATAATATTATACAAGAGTAATTAAGACTAAACGTTATATCGTAAATACTTAATACAATCGAATGAGAATTTTACAAAAAATCGTTACAGATAACAAATAAAAATTAACTTCTATTCTTTATTTTTCCTCCGAATTATTTTTTGCCATAAATATAATTTCACATTAAGAAGAATTAGAGCTTTCTGAACGCTCAAAGGTTTTTACGTGCTTTAAATAAATTATAATACTAATGATGTTGTATAAATAAATTAAAATATCATTAGACAATTTATAATACACTAATTTACAAAAATGGGTTTGTTATTTTTGATAAAATTAAGTCCTATAGACTAATTAATTATTACTAATCTAGTTATCGAATTAGTACATAGTTAGATTTTTTTACAATATTAAAACATTTTTTTTTGGTTATAAAATCCCATATACAATGTTGCCAGTAAATCATAATATGTATGTATGATGCCGGAGCCAGATATAGCTTAAAGTGTTTTGTACATTTTTGTCGTTGAAGATTAAAAAGATCTAGAAATCTTTGCGCAGCTGCACAAAGTCCGGCCACATCCTTAATTATATGGTTCCTTCAATGTTGTTATAACCAATTTTGACTGTACATTCAATAAAAACTGAATAAATAAATTCTGGTAGCGACAGGCCCAGCAGAATTTTGTGATATGATTATATTATTTACTTTTTGTCACTTGAGCAGTTCTGATGAGACAATGCACTTCAACAAATAAAGGTCCATTACTGTGTGGTTCTATTTTGACCACATATCTTGCATTTAATTTTGTTACTTCCTTATCTGTCTCGTCTGATGCTAAATATATTCTTCCAAAACTTCCTCTTCCTGTAATTAAAAAAATGATCAGAATCAAAAACTATTGTTAAATATTTAGAAATAGTCTGCGACTAATTCCTTTTAACTATACTATTTACATGTTTTATATAAATTTGTTATATTCTGTTCCACTTTCCATTTCCTTAACTCTCACTAAAGCAAATAGTACTTGTTCTGCCTACATTTCCATGGGAGACCAACATCCCTTAAGACAATGTTAAATAAGCAAACTAGTACTAACAAATGGCCACAAACCAACATATATGCAGCAATGGTGGGAGTGAGGTAAACCAGCAAAATTCCTGTATAACCAGAACTACCATAAGTTCTTTACTAAAAAGGACATCTAAAGCTGCGCTAATAGGATCACACCAGATTTGGCCAGTCGCCACTTTAAAGAGTACTCTTGAACCCACACCTGCCGCACTGCGATTCCATGGAATGACAAGAAATTTATCTCTTTTGTGAACGTAAGTTGTATTTGGTATCAGAATGAGCTTATATATATATATAATTGTTCATATGTATGTGTATATACAATATCTGGTGCAATAAAATTGTGCATGAGAACATTCTTCACATGTGTGATTTCGTTACCCAAGTGTAGGTTTATACTTTAGACTATAAGTATAAAGCTGTTGTAATATAAACCTATATATATTGTGTATCCCTAAATAACAAGCAATAACAGGATTTGACAATGAACTTGTACTTAATCAATTCTGCAGACATATTTGCGATAAAGAATAAAATTAAAATACATTCTAATCATCATTTATAAATTTATACAAAGATCAAAGTTTAGTATCTTATTAACCTATTCATTGAATTTGAATGAAATAAAGCCGATTTAATTATTATTGTGCAACCCGAACGCTACACCACCGAATCCGCCACCAAAGCACAGCACTACACTGACTTTCCGATGTGCCTCAACGCACGTATCGCTTCGACACCCAAGCATCATCAGGAGATAGACTCTACAAAGGTTATTCGTAAAGATATTTAGATATATACCGGGTACCCGTACCTTTTTCTATAATCGGGGTGAAGTGGCGGCGATGCTGTCACTTCAAGTGATGGTATTGTTGTCATGTTTCGTCCTGTTTGTGAGACTTCCCGGTGGTCAAAGCTCGTCATTAAAGGCCTGAAACGCATCTGCTAGCCTCCTGGTCGCCATTTCTTTTTACCATCGCACCAAAATAATGTTCGCGACGCCAAAAATATTGTGTGCAGACGCCAACAAAGCAGCGTTTCCTATATTCCATATTGTGCCGCAATCAAGGCTATCACATACCGTAGTCTACAGTAGTTTTCCTCTTTAATTTACGATAAAAACCAGGTTTTCATGTTTTTCAGCATGCGTCGCCTGTGGTTGTCAAGTATGCAATTTTATAAACGTATTTATGACGTAACTCTTAAATGATGATTGTTATATTCCACCGAAAATCGCGGTAGTTTTGGAAAAGTATATAAGGATTCGTAGGTATCCAATTTTTCTTAGTAAAGACTTATAATTGTGGATTCATAGGCTTCTTTTCAAATAAGATTCCACGTTGTATTTAAAACTGGAATTTCTTAAAACACTTTGAATAAAATTAAGTAATAAATTATATGAAACAAAGTTTATTCTTTTTTGTATTCTGTTCAAATTTTACGGAAAAAGATTAGATTTTGAAGGAAAAGTAGATTTTGAACTAAAATATGATTTTCCTTTCATTTCGATTAAAGAAAATATGCATCGTTTACGGTATCAGTTTCCGCTCGAAAAAAAATAATTCTTTCGGTCAATTTTTCTAATATTTTATTACTTTAGACTCCAATGGCTATAGTCTGTGTGGTAAGTGGCTGAGCTATTCTACATGATTTTCCTCTCCTTGTCAGAGTCACAGCCCGAGAAAGAATCATATCGCAGAGAGGGCGAAACAGTCTTTAGACAATAACTTCTTGATGCAAGTGAGTCCTTTCATATACGTATGTGTTCTGATAAACTCGTGTCTAATTCAACGACTCTTAATGTAACTGGATCTGGAATATTACTTTTGGATATTAAAGAAAACACCTTGAAATACCTGAGTCCTGAATCATCATCATATTGAAATTAATTGTAAAACTGTATGTAATTAAAATGTAGTCCACACCAGAGATTCCTGAACTTTGAAGACAACGGAACATCGACTGATGATTACAAATTGAAATCTATGAACATTTTTTAAGAGAAATATGTAATATGAAACTTCTTCTTAATTTATTGATTTATTTCATTATTAATCTATAGTTCGGTATTATGTTTGACAATTGTATGCGTAGATATGGACATCTTAGGTAGCATCCGTTATTCATTATATATTTTGCGCTATTTGAAAAAAAACATTTGTGACTGTGGTATTATTTAATAGTTAATAATAAATAATTTTGGCTGAACCCTGATGACTATTCTACGGAACCCCTAGGTTCCGCGGAACCCAGTTTGGGAATACCTGGTCTGCAAAAAGCATTTAATGTTCTGTTTTGAATGATCTATTTTTAATTACACATGCGAAGATTCAATATGTGTTTCGTAATTTCAACACAATGGGAATATCTCCAACTCTTGGCACAATACGTGGGCTATATAAAGCAGTTTTAATGATAGCTTTTCGGTCTCTGCGTTGGTTTGTATATTCTCAATATACTATCATACTATGTTTTTGCTGGGCGGTAGCATGCAGCGCGCCGTCCACTTTGCACATGATCGTAACTTATGGAGACTGCCTGTTCATGGTCACGATCCTCAGCAAGGAGGAAGGTGTTATTATTTCATTGATTTCTTATACTCTTGCTTTATATTTCATGACCTTCACATCGATCGAGATAGGAAAATTGAGCTAAGAGTACGTAGTAATTAAACTAATTTTCACCTTGCACACAAGTGAAATAAAAATGAAACGAAATATTATACAATTGCATATAATAGAAAGAATACTTTAAAACAAATTAAATTCTTTTGCTTACAAAAACAAAGACGTTTTTGGTAAGCGATTTTTTAAAAAGTCTACAATTAAATTTCAAACTGCCATTAAAGAGTTAAGTAAAAAGTTAGCTGGCAGCCATGCTTTTCTCATAAAGAAAGTATTAAAATATAAGCATTTGATGGTTACAGCATACTTTTCTTATTAGAATAGTAAATAATGCTAACAGTGAGCAGATATGAAGTGTGATACTTTTAGTTTAAATTAAATACGAGCACTTGTTAATAACAAGAGTTTAGGTATGGTCTTTTGGCAACTTAGAAGGTGTTTGCTACAAATCAACATTATAACAAGAAAAGTAACTTCTAATTTAAAAAGGTTGTGTTTTTTTTAATTAGAAGTAACTTTTCTTTTGTCATTTAATTTTTTTACGTACCAATAAACTTCAACTTTAATTTGATAGCTTAATGTAATGTTCCAGATACAGATTTTCGATATTTAAACATTTTAAACGTCTCTTGGTTGGGTGGGTTTACTTTGATTTAATTTTGATATTATTACATTTATTTATATTAGGTTGATTGAATATGACACATTTGTTGATGTTATTTTGGTGTGCATCATTTGTTCCCACATATCTGAAAACTAAAATATTCTACTCTTATGTTTAAGTTACTGCCTTAATAAGTTTAACTTTTTCATATTATTTTACACAATGTCATAATGCTATTTGTGTGTTCAGTTCTGGTCTATCCCTTATTTATGATTATAATATGGTTTATCTGTTTATATTTACATATAAAAATACATATATTTTAATCGGCTCTTTATCGAGTTTGCGTCTTAAAGTCATAACGTCTTGAGTTCGCTCTCTATTGCATTTTCCGGGTTTTAGTCTATTCTATCGCTCGCTAGGAACCCACGGATCGGTCTCTAATTAAAATAATAGCTGGGAAATTTCTAATTTCTGTCGTATAAATCTCGTAGGTAGAGTTGGCCGTCCTCCACTTGGCTTGTGTAATTGTAACAACAAGCACTTCATTCATGTCGCCATCGATCACCCGCTGTTTATTGCTCACATCGGAAGTGTAATTAAAATCTAACGCCGCAACATTGACGCAGAATAATACTTATTGCTATTATATCGTAGGCTTTGTATTCTAATTTGAAATATGTTTTATTTTGTTGGATTTTAAGACAAGCTTTCTGCAATTCGTTTAGAAAGTTAAAGGATGCGAAAGAAATAATGAGTGAGGATGGAGAGGCTTATTAAAAAATCGAGAGAAAGATAAATAAAATATTATCAATTCATTTGTCATCGTTCTCTGGTGAACGACCATCTAATATATATTTATGTATCAATTTTATGAATATTTTGAGATAACTTTGAGTAACATATTCAGCTGCTACAGAAATCTGCAACATTCGTTCTTATACGTTTACCGTATTATAATATATACTTTATATGCGTAAATTAGTTATTTTAATATTAATAAAATAGACTTTCATAGGCAAATTATTTAATTTATATTAATATAATTATAAAACAGTTATATTTATATACTGTTTAATATCTTGTGTACAGATCAAGTATTTAGATGTGACATTTATGCACGAAATATCGGGTGCTTAGAATAGATTTTACTCTTTTTAAATACAATATTTTGACTAAGGCGAACATAATGAATATTGTACAACACACTACAGTTCTGTTTCCCTGCATAAATACTTTATTACTAAATTTAGTAGAGTTATAGATCGAACCGGTGCGGTTGTTATGTTTTAATGACGTTAAAACTTACCAACAGCAAATATGAAAAGAATGTTTGATGTGACGATTTAACGTTACAGCTGAAGAAACAGCAACAGTTGCAACAGGAGATCTTGTTGCAGCACTTTCAACAGCAACGACAGCAGTTGGCCGAGCAGCACGAGCAGCAAATCAGGCAACATTTGAAGGTACACTGATGAACCTGTTCAAATATTATACGTTGACACGGCAAATAGACGTATCTTTGAATTCGATACAAATAATATATCCTGTTTACAAGCTACGAAATAATGTCAAAGTCTTTTTCGGTATTATTAGATATTGCTACAGATCGCCGGCTGGTCTAAATATGGTCAGAAATCTTTGGGTTTGCATACTATATGCTTTATGATTTTAATTATTGATAATTATTATACATATGGCCGTCATGACTAAACTGTCACACCATGTTATAGTAAAATGTATACATGTGTGTGTAAATAGTATCGTATTAGTGTTGGTGTAGTTTTATTCTAATAAGTTACTATATAATTAATGCATATTTTATAAAAATATTAGCATCCTATATAAAAGAGGATGTGCGAAAAGCTATAATTGTGCCAAATTTCATACTCATCCGTCCGTGCAATTTACGTTAAATAGTACCGAAAGTTTTTGCTTCACGCATGAATAAATAGATTTTTATAGTAGAATTTGAGATTTCTTCTATCTTTATTTTTCTGTCAACTGTATTATTTTAATTTAATGGGCATAGTCAATTTACATATGATTTCAATATCGGAGAAGAAAGCATATAAAGTGGTGCAGATATATTGCGATGCAATGACATCGAAAATAGCTCAATAGCATTCTATACGGTGTAAGTCTTGATGTGGTCTCTGGCGCGAAACAAGGAATGGGCGTCTCCGTAGTTGTCACAGGCTTTGTTTATAAATAGACGTGAATGGCCTAGCCCGTATTCTGCAATTACATCACTCATAATACGCTCGGCCGACAGTATTAACCTAGCGTGACCGCAATTAGCGGCTGAGAAATATGCTCCGCGTGCTGACACGGTTCCACAGAGATACAGGAAGTTGATTTCAATTTTTTAAGTATCTCCACGTTAACACGAGTGTCTGTGAAAATGAGCCTCAACGCGTGCACTGAAATCCACAAGGTTTTAAAAGCCTATACTGTCCCACTGCTGAGCAAAGGCCTCCCCCTTTTCTAACCACACCTTCCTTTCCTGACCCACCTGAATCCATTTCTTTCCCGCAAAGGCGTCCAAGTCGTCTCGCCACCTCTTACAAAATTTAACCATTGAAATTGCAACGCCCTAACGGGGCATCATGTATAATTATAATCATGTGCAATTAAATAAATAAATAAATAAATAAATAAATAAGAGTCATTTCTAAAGAGAGGTCAAAAGCTTTATGACGTCACATGTCAAAATTAAAAGCATTTTTATTACTTGCATAAAATTTAAAATATGTGATGGTACACCAAGGGAGAGGGGGTTTCTAAAATGTAACAATCTGTGATAAGACGGGGCAGGAGTTAGAAAATCGTAAGATTCATCTGACGTAATTGATATAGGGTTCAAATCTTACTTATCCTTATAACAATGCAGTTAATGAAAACCCAGCTAGGTATTTAAGTGAACTAAAGTAGCTTATTTATAGATTCCTAATTACTATATGAATTAATTAGTAAACGATAATAGTGGTTTTCTTTTTAATTTAAGTAAAAAACAACCAGGAAAAGGAACTGTTATGAACAGTCATTGTTCCTGCAAAAACATTAATTATTGCAATTATAGTTTGCAAATTGCTATCATCCTTGGGTAAGTTATACTTTTTTTTATTAACGTCATCTGCCTATCTTATAACAATATTATATCTGTATTGGCAAAGTAGTAATTATTTTCGTATGGCGTATCCGTTTATGCATATCCAAAAAGATGAAGGAATTTTCAAATACTAAAATATTTTATATTTCCGTTTGCGGGAGAAAATTTTAATACGTTTTCTGAGATAACTGTTGAACCAGAAGACGTTTGTAGAATACGAAAATAACTTGTTTAAAATAAGTCCGTTATTGTTATGATTTTCGAACTGGCACTATTTTGTGTAAATACAACCTTCGATAGTATATTTTTTGTATGTTGGTATAATATCTAGTTTACTTTTAATCTTATAAAAGTAAAAAAATGTATAGATAAGTAAATTAAATGTATATTACAGTCCATATAACATACTTATATATATGTATTTTTTACAATATCATGTCAGTTATAATCTATAGTTTCCTTTCAATATGTAATAACAGAGAAAAACGAAGGAAGTTTTTATGCGGTTATGTAAATTACAAGTTAGGTCATTGGTCCAAGTTAGAATTATATGAACGTTTTAACGATCGACGAAGGCCGCGACGTTGTAATTGGCGTAGACGTGACAGCATTGCCGCCACTTCACGCCGATCTCATGTGAGAAAGAGGTACTGGTACCCGGACGCGCCGGCCCTATTCGGCGACAAGCATGGCGCTACCTCTAATTAATTATAGGGAGAAACATATATATTATAATTTAGGTTACATACCGACAGCAGATAAAGGTCTGTCGATGTTAGTATCTATACTAATATATTAAGGTGAAGAGTTTACTTCTTTGTTTGCTTGAACGCGTTAATCTGAGGTACTACTGGTCTTAGGTAGCCCATTTATCGAGGAAGGCTATAGGCTATATGTAATCACGCTAAAATTTTTCACCTAATTTTACGCGGACGAAGTAGCGATTAGCAACTAGTGTTTTATAAAGTTTCCATAGAAACGCAAAGTAAGCTCCTTGCTTGGATATCCCTGGAAAAATATTACGGAGAATAAACTTTGTATCTAAAAGCTTTCAGGAATTTTGTATTCCCAGAACCACCGTTACGGTTTTCACTTTTCCAACTTTACCTAACTTATTCTAACTTAATAATTATCTTGAATTTATAATAAACATTTATTAACTGCACTGTTTATCTATCATATTATAAAAAAAAAAAACCTCCCCTATGACATTCGGGAGATGTCTTTAGATAAATTTAAACCTTTTGTAAAACGTAAACTCATTCAGAAATCCTATTATAATTAATGTAAAGGATTATTTGAACGACGTTAATGCTCGGGAATGAATTGGTCTAACTGTATTTTCTGCATATATTTGTACTAGTAAGATACTTTAATTCCGAAAATTTCAGATCTCTATTTATTATCGTTTTTGAATAAATCAAAAAAAATTTAATTTTTTGAATCGATTGAATTCAATTATGTATATGTTTTCGGAACTGATCACAGCTTATAAACAAAATATTAAGAGCTATATGTAATTACAAGGTTCTTAAAAAAACAACTATTTTTAATTTAAAATTTTAACCATGATAAAGTTCTGAGGAGGTCGTGGCCTCATCAGTGGTCGGCATTTGAGTCGATCTCTAAGTTAAGTTGCTTTTGCTGCAACCGAGTGATAGGTGACCCATTCTAGCACTGGTTTATATTTGATATCCGACCTCCTCCGTGTTTCGGAAGGCACATAAAACAGTGGGACCCCCAACGGCGGTGGGGTTTGAACCGGGTACCTTGCGGATTTAAGTCCATACCTTATACCGTTGAGCTATTGAGGCTCTAATTATAATTTATAAATAACTTAGAATTCCTTTATAATAAATTAATTTTATTTAACTAATTTGTTTCAATTAATTATCTGAAAATTTTTGTATTTGAGAAGTTGTGAATAAATGTGAAAGTTGGCCAAGGAAAGAGGAAAGTGGACCGAAAAGGGGGAGGCCTTTGTCCAGCATTGGGACACAAGAGGCTAATTAAAATATTTAGTATTAGATGTTTCTAGTAAACAAGAGTCTCTACTCAGATAGCTATGACTAAGTTATCATCTTTTCTAATTTTAGATACAAAAATTGATTTAGATTTTTTACATTATAATCTACGTTTTACTATAATTGCGACTTCCATAAGTGAATTTTGTTTTAAATATATGTTCAATAAGATACCAGAAGGATAATAACTTGTAACTCATTTGTACGAAAATATTATATAATAAATAATATAAATAAACTATATATAATTTAAAATAGGCATTGGGATCTTACTAAGTAATATTATAAATGTGAAAGTAACTTTGTCTGTTACGTTTTCTCGTCTTCGTCGTGGCCGTCGTTCTTCGTCACTGAGCCAATTTAGATGAATTTGATATAAAGATAGATTGGAGCTTGGAGAAGGTCATAGGTGACTTTTTGCCACGAAAGTGAAATTTAAAAGAGATGAAATTGGGATTGAAAATTTGTATAAAATTCAAAGAAAACAACGCGGACGAAAAATGTTGATTCCATTGATTAAAATTTAGTTTTATAGAAAAAATTATAATATTTTTTTGTTTGTTTTAAAATAGAATGTACATTTATTTAAGTGTCAGTGTATCCGGTGCCTTATTACAAAACATAGCTCGATTCAATAATTAAGTATTCCAAGTTTTATTCAGACTTGAGTGACCTCAAGAATACATAAATACGACAATGCGGCTAAAACTTAAGGTGTTATACCTAGGTTAATCCTTTCCTTGCATGTTTATTATGTTCTTGGAGGCTTAATCTATGGTCATCCGGAGCGGCATAGTAGAATGCGACTAGTGACCCTATGTCGCTCCACCCAAGGATGAAGAGGGCCCCGCTGGGTTATCGTAAGTAAATAATAAATTCGATATAATCTTTCAATTTTCTCTTTACCGAACAATTTAAAACGCTTCAACTTTTACAACACAAGTTCAGGAATAACCAACCAATGAAATAAAAATTGTTAACATACTTAGTGAGAATTTTGGGTACCAATTGAAATGTTTGACATATCATAGAACGTTTTAAAAAAATTTTAAAGGAAAAAAATATTTTTACCTTGAAAATATATATCGGGAAATTGCAGTTTCTTAAAGGAAAACTTAAGTTCTGTTTGTGACTGAAGTTGAACTTATTTAAAAGCTGTATGTCTAGAATACGCTTCATAGTGTCAAAAGTAACTTTTATAACAACTTTTGCTCACATTTAAAATTATTCCAATACTAAAATAACATGTAATTCATAATACGTAAAAAATACACTTCGATTATGATAAAGGAATAAAGGAAGTATATCTACTTTCAGAAGCTTGTAATTTTATGATTTAATGCAATAATAAAGTATCTACATTGTGTTATTTGACTGTTTTGTTTACAGTTTATGAGTTGTCTTTATGACTGTCAACGACTAAAAATCACAATACATTATTAAATTGAACCAAAATTGAAAGCGGTTTTCCCTTTACAAAGTTCAAGAATTATCTGAATAAATTATTAGTCGAAGGCAAATTTATGTTACTTAATTTGTTATTCTTTTTAGTTATTTTTCACCTTTCCAAAGAGTAATTGATGTCCTTTTATTGAATTGAATACAGATGACAATGTAGCGTTACAAAAGTGTTTTCTGGAATTTTTATTTATTCCTTGATTATAAACAAAAGTACTTAATATATTCTGAACACTATGTTAAAATTATCATTTTGAATGATTATTTTTTAGTGTGGGACACAAATATTATTAGGCGAAAAACAGTAAAATTTATAATACTATAAACATTTTGATAAGAATATTGATAGATGTCAGTTAGATCGGTAACTTACTGGGCACTTGACTGATTTAGCAATGTTTATACATGAATAGACGCAGTAACCATGGAAACGGAATTTAAAATATTAGTTATATTAATGCTAGCTTTTTTTCTTCACTAAATCTAAATAGACGCCACAAAGCCATACCCAACAGTTAATTTTTTTTCATTTTACTCAACTTTTAAATATGTATTAGCATACTGTTAAATCGGTTGCTATCTAAAAGCGCTCATGTGGGTTTTGGTATTAGATGAAAGCACTGTATACAGGGTGCTCGGATACTTGTCTTATAAAATTCAAATACTAGTTGTATATAACATAGGAAACAGAATAAAACCAAAAAAAAATAATAAAAAATATTAGCAAATGCATAAAAGTTATTTAAAAAATCAGCAAATGTTTTTAGGTGGACCTTTACGCGTTAAAAGTGAATATCTTTATGATATCGTCAGCAGTACGATAGCACTAAAAGAAATCAATATTATTGAGGTAGGTCATTGATGAATTCGACTTTCTGCTGGCTACACATTAATCCCTATAAACGCACAGCTGTTGATTATTCGATCTCGCTTGCTACTTCAACATCATTAGTCTATCAGTTTGCAGCGGTTAATGCTTTGTGCTTCCTTGCCAGTATTTTTATTCGTTTACCGTATAACTACATACATTTATTTACAGTTAATAGTTCCGTTAAATGTATTTGTATAAGAATTTTGAGTATTTTCAGTTTATTACTTAATGTCGTGTGACTTTTGTTTAACCTTTGTAAAAATGCCTTATCATTATACAACCAACCAGTTAAGTGATATGGTTCTTACATATGGAGAATGTGGACAAAACGCAAGAGCTACTCGTCGACGATACGCCAATTTATTTCCTAATCGCCAGTTGCCAGCATCAACCACATTCACAAACGTAGTGCAACGATTGCGAGATGCCGGAAGCATCAAACTTCAGCAAGGACGTGGCGGTGGTAATCAAAGCAATGTAGACGCAGAAGAGGAAATTTTGAATATGGTAGAAGATGATCCATCTGTGAGCACTAGGCAAATTGCGCGCACAGTAAATTTAGCGCGGTCTACCGTGTGGCAAACTTTAAGAGAAAATCAACTTCACCCCTTTCATCTTCAGCGTGTGCATAATCTTTCGGAAGACGACTACCCTCATCGAGTGCGTTTTTGTCAGTGGTTAGTCGACCAAAATGCGGACAATCCCAACTTTTTAGGTAAAATTCTATTTACGGACGAAGCAAATTTTTCACGTCAAGGCATATTAAATATTCACAACAGACATGTGTGGGCAATAGAAAACCCTCATGCGATGTTACGTATTTTTATTTTACAAAGAGCAAACGAGCAAGCGGTTCATCACCTAAGTGACTACCGACGTCCATGGACACCTACACCACTGCCCTTTATGGAGGGGTTTAGGCCACCGGGAAGTCTCACAAACCGAACGAAACGCGACAACGATACCATCACTTGACGAGAAAGCATTGCCGCCACTTCACGCCGATCTTATGTGACATAGAAGTACTGGTACCCGGGTGCGCCAAACCAATTCAACTGCAAACCAAGAAATCTGCAAGCGTGGCGCTACCTCTAATTAAAGATTCAATTGTTCATTTGGCTATCATCTCCCAACGATGATTACTATCCATATAGTGGTAAAATAATCGCACGGCTCATCTGGTCATGTATTTATCATGTAATTAATTATCTAAAGTGGCAATAGTAGGTCAATGACACGACGCAATTATATCACCTTCTTCAATGACTACCTACTTGGTTATCTCATATCATTTATGAATGCATTGATTCATAAATTTTCCATAAAGCCTACATGTGGATGTGTGAAACGCCACAACCGATTTGCACGAAATTTCCTGCTTCGCTCAACGTCTTTTTTAGGGTTCCGTTCCTCCAAAGGAAAGATAGAATATGGCCAAAATGTTCATGAAAATGGCCAAAAGCGTGTCAAGACGATTATAACGAAAGGTTCCGTATCTGATACGCTATAAACGTATTTGTTAGGTAACTCAAAAGTTTTTGTCCGATTTCATTCGGAATAATTGTCCTAATAGGTTTTTAACATGTTCTATCAACATGGAAAATTTCATGTCTCTACTTCTAATAGTTTGAAAATGCTAGAAAGGGGGGGGGGGCACCTTATGGGCAGACAGACGGACGGACAGAGCGAAACTAAGGGTTCTTTTTAGTACTACGGATCCCTAAAAAGGAACCCTTAAACGATCCCCTCGTTGTCTTTCCGTCTGTCAAGACCCTTTTTCTCAAGAACACTTAGAGCTATAAAGTTGAAATTACTACCAAATACTGACGTCTGCGGTCCCTTGAAGCTGTTAAAAAAATCATAGGAAATTAAAACGGGATTCGCTGCGGGCGCGAAGGGCGGGGGGAAGTAAGGCGGCTGGAAGTCGGCGAGCGAAGGTTGCGCGCCGCGGAAGCAATCTGGTATGTTACTACTAGTGCGGCTTTAGATGTCCTTTCTAATAGTGAACTTATGATAGTTCTTGACAAGCCAAGGTCTTTTAGTAAGTTGTACAGGGATTTTGCTGGGATACCCCTTGCTCCAACTTCAGCCGCGACTATAATATCGTTTTTATCGAATTATAAATGGAGTAAATTTTGCGATTTCCTAAAAATCAGTTTTTTCAGTTAGGTCAGTTTATGATTAAGCGTGCGAAATGTAGATCTGTACTTAATTTTATTATTCCATTAGTTTTCTTTTCCAAGTGGTGTCGACACATGAACACTCAAAAGCTTCTTCAACACAAATAGGTTAGTGAATGCGTCGCATTGTTTGAAAATAGAGTAGCCGAAAGGTAACAAAAGCAGTTCGGTGGATGTTTTTCCGATACAATTGGCATTCAACCTTTTCAAGTGTACAGTGGACGGAATGTTCATTATTTATGTAGGAGCCCGTCAATTTGTAAATTCGTTGTGTCCATTTTGGAATGGAATTTGGAATGGAATCGGGGTAATTTATTTTATTGCTGTTACTACATCAAAAAAATTTGCTGCATAGGTTAATGTAGGTGTCAGGAGAGGCATGGCGTAATGAAATTTGTTGTTCCAAACTTGAAGGTGCTCGACTGAGGGTGCATCTAGAGTCAGAGAGATCGCTTGTTCTTACTGGTGGCTGTCAGAACTCTTTGGGCAGGGGATATAGAATCTGCAATACGCGTGTTTCATTTATGGACTACATTACTTCTACAAATATCTGTGCAAATGGCTTTGTTGTGACTTTGATGGGGATCATCGAGCACATATTGTTATTAAGCATTTTTTTTTGTTTTATTTTTTTATGTTACGAGGGGGCAGACGAGCAGGCAGCAGGCACCGAAGTGCCTACCAGCGCCCATGGACATCTGCACAACCAGAAGGCCAGCAGATGAGAATAGTTGAGAAAAATAAGGCAGAATAGTTGAGAATAATCGATCCGAAAGTAAGTTTCTGGTTTAATTAAATATGGTTTTTTTCTAACGCTCTGGCATCTTTTGGGAGACGCCTCTTTGTTAATTATGTTTGTACTAATCACTTAGTTTTTATTTGTTACAAAGTATACATATAAATGTACATACAAGTGGACCACTTTTTACTCCTCCAGCTCATTAGACCTATACATTGTTTACTCAATCAGATGTTTTTAACGTTACCTCAGAATCACAATTTAAGTTGATTGCACATTCGAATTAGGTTTATCCCGTGACGATAGTGTTATAAGTTTGGTTAAAGAAAGCAATAAATTTTTGAAAATAAACTAAATGTAATAAAAATTGTATATGTTTGAGTTTGCATCAAGCAAAAATTCAAAAGACGACCGCCTCGTCAATTATGAACGTAAATAAAAAAGAACAGAAGACGCAACATTTCAAATGGGTGCTTGGGACTTCCAAAACATCTTAACGAAGGAAGACGCTCGAAAAATAACAAGTGTACCTTCATATCTTCTAATGAGTCGTTTAAACGACCCTACAAACATATTATCAATAATGGCACAACTCGCAAAATTTCACGGCAACTTCTTAATGAGGGCAAGAATATTCGCGCACGCCAAGTGCTAAAACTTAAGAGATGTGTAAACTTTCGGCGTCATTAAAAGTTTCGAAGATTTGTGCCAATACTAATTAGCTAGACGCTTATGAAAAATGTTAACGTTTAAAGTTGGTGGAGACCCGCCGATCGATAAAGGTGTCTGGTTTTTAGTTAAAATGTGTAAAATTAATGTAATTACGGATTTTAAGTTAATATGTACTATATCCGCTGAATCAGTTGAGGTATTTCTGACCTTTATGAAATTACTATACTAATTTCCGTATAGTAATTTCATAAAGGTCAGAAATACGTCGCAATTAAATATTTATACACAAAATTATGCAGTTTGTGTACTTTTCCCAAAAATGCATATATTTTATTCTGGAAGTTGTTGTTTGCACCCTAGTGAGTGCAATTCCGTCGGGGGGTGCAAAATAAGGTATTTTGGAGCACTGCGAAGTTAATGTTAACACATTATACACACACATATACATGCATTTCTGTGTTAAAACCAAAAAAAAAGTGACCGGGAAGTGGACGGGCGATCGCGCAGAGGTCACCCTGGCCACTTTGCGGATATTTTCATTGTATTAACACAGCGATCGCTTTGCTCGCCAAAATGTACTATCGTAGCATTCATAACTCAAAAACTTTCCAAAAATAATTACAGCCACCCCCGACGAAATATCACACATTGTCGACCCTCTGAGGTCCTAGCACGAACATATATCCTACAACGTACTTACTTTTACATTTGACACGAAACTTCAAATGAAGATTCGTGCTTTCATTTTATACGACTTACATGGCCGTAACGTCGGGGATAAGTGCGAGTTTTCATTTCATACACATAAGTTGTTAAAAACGGTAGCATTAATGGCTTGCGAAAGGTCGTTGGCAAAAGTTGAATGCGTCAAGCTGAAGACCGGGTGAAATGGCGCGATTTGGGGGAGGCCTATGTCCAACAGTGGACTATGATAGGCCAATGATGGTGAAGATGATGATGAGGTACCTCCTAGTGGGCTTGCTCCCAACGGGGGCAGCCACATCGCCAGCGCTGAAAGAGCGCCGAAGCCCGAGCTGCGCGCAGAGGGCGGCGCACCCTGCTAGAAGCTCGCGACACGCATCCACAGACTGCAGGGGGGCTCCGCAAGACCCCTGGCTGAACAACGGGACAATGCTATTTTGATTTGTAGAGATTGTGTGGGATTTTGGGGATGACGTCAGATGGCAGTCGGTCATCTTAACTCGCCCCACAGCCACATGGAAGCTATCTCAGCGGACCCTGGTGCTAGGCCAGGATAACGTCTAGGTAAAAGGAGATACTTGTATATCCGTCGTACGATCCGTCAAAACTAAATTAGCATAATATTTTCCTTTTCATGGCGTCACCAGTCCCGTCAAAATCGATCCAGTCGTTTTGTGGGTAACACCACCGGTTAAAGTGGATCTCATAGATCGTGACACTAGCTGTCGTTGGAATAATTAACGCTATATCAACGTACCCTGGTACTAGACAGGGTCAACGTCAGTTAGGAGAAAAAGATAAAATTGGCTCTCCAAAACACCTACGCCGCTGGGGCATTACCACTTCTGATACAAGCTTTTAATATAAACTTAGCAGGAGAAACGGGGATATTAGACAAAGCTAAAAAGTATTGCTAATATTGTATAATAAAATAAAATGGCTAAAAGCGTGTCAAGAGGCGCCCATATAGAAGGGTTCCGTATCTGATACGTTATAAACGTATTTGTTAAATAGCTTCAAAAGTTGTTGTCCGATTTCGTTCAGAATAATTTTCCTAGTGAGTTTTTAGCATGTTCTATCAACATGGAAAACATTCACACGTTCGTCCATCAATTCCTCTCTTGTCGGCCGCTGCAGTAATGTACTATAGCAGTCATAAGTGACGGTAAGAGGTGTGCAGTTAGTTGCAACGCGCTTGCCTAAGAGATACCTATTCACTCTGCTCAATGATACCCCAAATTGTGATGATCTGTAAACGCCAACGCTCTGAAAGGACATTTTACACAACTTCTTCGTCCATGGCTCTTAATGGTCCGGTGATAAATGCATACCTATTGCATTTTTTTTTAAAACAAGATATGCATTAGGTACCATAAAAACGAGCACTCTATATCGTCATATTTTTTGCTATGAATAAAACACACATTCAAAAAATTATTTTAAATTCGAATACAATCACACGTTCGAGTATGACACGAGGAATAAACCGTTCGAAATCCGCGTTAGGAGGTTGGCCGTCACTTGGCCCTGGAGTTCCCCGCACAAAGCGCTGAGTAATTGCATTTCTGAATGATTGCTTGTTTATACCGTACTATGCTATTTATAGACTCGCGGCAGTGTGCGAGCGCTGTTTGTAAACAACTGCACGGAAATTATAAAAATAACGCGCATTAATTATAATCTTTAGTCAATACACTTAACCAAACAGCTCAGGAAATTTTAAATTAAGCCGCTGTATCTGAAACTTATAGGCTACGTATCGAATATACATATGTAGTGTTAACTTATGTATAGATTTTTGTTCAAATCAATACATTTTTAATTGTGAAAATGGTGGTATCAATAAAATACTCCACTGAGTTTGTTGCGGGCTGTTCTCAGTGCAGGGCGCGAGGAACCCTTATAAACTTAGCTTTTAAATCGAAAAAGTTTAAATTTTATCACCCAATTATTAAATTATAAAAATTATAATAATAATATATATATATATGACGTCAAAATCGTTCATTCATATATACATTTTTATAAGTGCTTATAAAAAGTCTATATGAATAAACGATTTTGACTTTGTTAACGCTAGGTTAGATATTGACGTTCTCGTTTTAGTATAGTGTTATAAGAAAGAAGGAAAGAAAGAAAAGCTTCATTTGTAACTGCATATATAAAAGTACAATCAATAAACATTAAAAATATAACAGCAGCATACAAATAGGCAAAGCAGCTCAGCGAATCCCTTATATAATGAGGTTTTAATTTCAATTTACATGTTTGTAATGCTGTACTATGAAGTTGGGAATTTGTGGTGTCGATATGTATAGTCGACTAAGAAATTGGTTGGCCATGCTAAGATTAAGTGTCGTTTGCGCGTCAATTAGTTAAAAGGCCTATTTTTGCTTGTTATGCGTTTCGTTAATTTCTAACAATAACTCTCAGCAAAATTTTCTTTAATTAGGAGCTCATCCAAAATGGTAAAGCATTTTCTTGGTCGACTATACATATAAATAAAATCGAAGTGTCTGTCTATAACGTCGAATAAAATTATTTCACTAAATACGACTACACATAGTTAGAAACTTTGAATAACTTCTGAATTTGGAAAATTTGATAACATGAATTTTCACTGGCAGGTAACTGATGTTAAGAGACACTGCTGTTTCCCGCGGTTTAGTCCGCGTAAAATAAAATTTGCTCTAAGACATCCTTAATCGGGTCCTGTCGAAAAATCTCTTCTTAGCGGATATTTTCTATGTAGAAACTACCTCCCAGCTAAATTTAATCGTAGTACGTCACGGTTTTCGAAATTTCATGATAGGTGACCTGTCGTTTCGAGCATAGGCCTCCCTTTATTTCTGCCACTCTCCCTCATCCCTTATATAATTAGATTACATTGACTAATTCAATGTGAACAAAAGTATTCGGGATGGGCGTCCCTCAATAATTCATAAATCACATATATCTAAACCAGTTGTTAGTTCCGTTGTTTCCGAACCAATACCACAAAGACACCTTCAAGAAATGCGCATATTTATTGAACAAAGGCCGGCAGAACGTCAGCCAGTATTCATTTGGTAGTTCAGTTGACATTGGGTATTGTCAGTCACTTAGGTGAACCCTCTGTCCTTTGGGCCTTGTTATCTATACATTAACTAGTGGCAGACGTTGTTGTATTTCTTACTATTGACTACACTCTATTATCCTGTAATATTATTCCCATTCCCGTATCTGTCCCCGTCCATGTTATATTAGAAATAACTTAGTATCGTCGTTAAGTATTCTTAAATTTTCCGCGCAGTTTTCTTAATTTTTTCTTTCATAAGAACCTTTTCTTCTCCCAACAATAACAAAAAACGAATTAGAGAAATCGGTCCAGCCGTTCACGCGTGATGTCGTGATTCATTTTTATATACTTATATATATATCGGTATATATTGTGGCCGTAGTTTGACCAATCTTCCCTAGTATTAAATTAATTTCTAATATTAAAAAGATATTAACAATCTTATTGAAGTTTACGTAGCGAAAGAATCGTAAAAAACAAGTATCTATATTTGTACTAATATATAAAGTTAAAGTGTTTGTTTGCTTGTTTGTTCGTTCGAACGCGCTAATCTCAGGAAATACTGGTCCGATTAAAAAAATATTTCAGCTTTAGATACCCCATTAATCGCCGACGGCTATAGGCTATATATCATCACGCTACAATTGAGTCTCTCCTTTCATAATTTTACGCGGACGAATTCGCGGGCTCAGTTAGTTAATATAATATGATTGGAACAAAATTTAGGCTAATAAAACGTGGTTACGTATTGACGACCTAATAAGACTGTATCCCCGCGGGATAAAAACGCTCATGTATAAAATTGAAAAGGCTTTCACGATACGAAACCCCGTAAGTAATTTTCTAACGTGCGATAGAAGGTAATCTTGAAAATTGCATTAATAACGCTAATGCGATTTCTCCCACGGTCAGGGCTGGCACACTACTCATCTATATCTATTATTGGGATTAGCCAATAGATCAAAACTCAGTTTCGCTTTTTAATAAATGTATTTCAATTCTCTCTTATTATTACTGGTTCGAGCAAGTTGAACCACGAGAAGAACCAGCAAGAAACTCGTAGTTACTCTTTTGAAAGTAATTCTTACAAAAAGAGGTAAGCGTTATGACTTCACAAACACTGGTGTGTGCCGTTTGAAATTTGAAACTACAGTAGTGACAACCCTACCATTATTACACATTACAATATTGTACGGGGCGATGGTCAACAGAGACTGGAAATAGGGCTGCAGACTCTTTGAAGTTAAACTTCCTTTTTTTTGAAGATACTTTCGTCAGCAAAATACATAGTTATAATAATAAACGGCTTTTTAAACTCATGTTGAATATATGTAGATTGCCCGACTAGTTTCGAACCCGTCCGAGATCTTTTCTCATGAGCGTATCGAGCAGGGGTGTCACGAAGCCATGGGAATAACTATCAATGTTATAGCACGGTTATGACTTAAAAATCCGATAAATCCACCAAAGAGAGACAAACTCATTCATAAACAGGATTTAGGGTGCGAAAGAATGAGATAGAAGACCAGTATACAATCCCCTATAAATTCAATTTCCTCTATTTTTGGGCTCTCGTAGTCCCGGGCGAACGAACCTTATGAAGCTCTCAGAAAATGCGTCATAGCCAACGTGTATTCTTGGTTAAGCAATTAATGTTAATTCTTTTTATGCACTTGGCGAACAGCTGAGGTACGTGGCGTGCTCGTAAAGAGGCCCAAGTCGAGCAGCGGACTGAAATGGGCTGATGATGACGTTTTTTAACATCCCCGTCTGTAAAGTAGCCTATAATTTTACGTGGACGACGTCGCGGCTAGCAGCTAAATAGTATAGACCTTTTTCAGCTTTAGTGATGTCATACCGTTAAAATACATACAATTAGCCCTCATTCGCGCGCGAGTTTTTTTACCGGGCGTTAAAAAAGCGTGCAAATAGAACATAGTTTATGTTCACATGACCGCGCTTTTATAACGCGCCCCATTTTTATCGAGCAATGTGCTATTTTCAACGCTATATATATATATACACATTTACGCTTTATTTTTGTATCTACGAGGCAAAAAAGCGCCAAAGCCATGCTTTAACGCAGCGCTTTTTTAACTTTCGTGCGAATGACGGCTTAAAATAGTATAGACTTACGATATGACAACCCTAATACCATTTAATATTGTACAGCAATATAAAATGCAGCGTTTATGAAATCCCATTAGCAATATTGCCCGGTCCGAGCTGATCTCCGACTACTGTACCACTAGGGTTGAACGTCGATTGTGAGGCGGTTGGTCGGTATTAGTTAATTTAGTTTGTACAATGAAAGAAAACGACTTAAGGGCGTTTTTTGAGATGGAAAAACCCCATTGAACTCGCGACACCGTTACCGTTACCGACACCTCTATATGGCCCACCATTGCTTTTTTAATCGTCATGCCTTTTAGTCGTGTTCAGCTACAGCGACTGCTTTTGAACTCTATCAAGAGGCTAAGTCACAACGCTTGGCTCTTTGGTGTGCTTTCCGATGGCTCACGCATAGCTGATTTTAGTCTTAAACGCACGCCCACAAGGTGCGCACCAAAAGTACACCAGCTACATAATTGTAAGTAACAGCAGTAGGTAGCCAGCTCTTAAATTCGTCCCTTTTCTGATCTAAAATGGACCTTCTGTGAACAAAATTCCGCCACTCTGTTCGCTGCTTTTTGATTTTTTTAAGGCGCAAACGGTTAGGTGATTCGTCTGAGTGACTACCGACAACTGCCCTCAACATCGCAAATGCGTTGCCGGACTTTAATGACGAATTTAGGCCACCTGAAAGTCTCACAAACCGGACGAAACGCGACAACAATACCATGACTCGACGTGACAGCATTGCCGCCACTTGAAGCCGATCTCATGAGAGAAAGAGGTACTGGTACCCGGACGCGATGGCCCAATACGACTAAATGCGTGGCGCTACCTCCAATTATTGACGATGTGATTTTTTTTATTATTTAAAATTAATTATTGTGATGAATGTGTAAGTATATCTAGTGTGATGAGTGTAGAGGTTGCTTGTGTGAATGAGCCTTGGATGGGAGTTGCGCGGATGACTGTTGAGAGAGAGCATTGGAAACACGTGCGTTTAGAGTGAGTGATGGGCGTATGTGTGTTGAATAAATGAGTCATGAATAGATGATTTATGTGATAATGATTGGTTACATTATTATGATATATATAATATTGTATATGCAATCGGAGCCGTACAAACGCGTTGTACGAGAGTAATCCTACATTGCGTTTTCCTATAATGTGGAATAAACCTACGTTGTTATAGGGGGGATTACAGTAGTCACTCAGGTGAACCGTCTACCCGTTTACCCAAGTTATATTAAAAAAAACATACGAAATCGCTCGTCTGTGAACGCCCTTAGCCTAAAATAACAATAGCTTTTCAAATATTCCATACGTTTGCGGAGTTACCCTAAATGCTTGGAGAAATTTCGCGTTCGGTCGAGAAACTTCAAGACGTAAAGTTTGATTAGCTATTGTTTGATTTTAAATAAAGTTTCACTTTATTTCGAAATCATCCCTATTGTTAGTATAATCCTAAAATATAAGTGGATGGCCCGTTGGCGCAGTCGGCAGTCTTCCGCTGCGGGGTTGTGGGTTAGATTCCCGCCCCAAGTCTAGATGTATTTTCATTATATATATGTATGTATTTATATATTACAAAAATAAATATATTTGTGTATATCAGGCGTCTGTTAGAAAGAAAGAAGAAAGAAAGAAAGAAAATATTTATAATATCGGTGCAACGACACAAAACGGCAGCTACTCAGTTTACGTCAAAGTGACAAGCGTTCACTCTGACACTTATAACACGGGCATTAAGTTGTCTGTTATTGTATTTTTTATATTGTATTGTATATTTATTATTTATATATTTATAAATAAGCTCATCGCCTCGATGATGTAGTGGTAGGAGGGATGGACTGGTCGATGACGTAAGTAACTAAAGATATGTGATGATGAGTAAAGTAAAATTCAAGCGATTGTAGGCACCGGAGTTGCGATTTTCTGTAGGTATACAGAGCACCTATGCATTGTTTATCACCTACTGTCATTATATGGGGGGAGTGTAAGGGGAGCATTCTCCTTTTACACTCTCCCATATAACGTCGGAAGGAGGTGGAAGGGGGAAGTGGAAAGGTCCGATTTCTTAATGCTCTTGTGATGTTTCGTACACATTTATTTCGAATTAGTAGAAATTCAAATGGAAATTCAGTAGACTTTTATTAGCTATTTGGTCAATTTCTGCTGATATTAGATTCTAAATATAACAACGGTAAGAGGATGTTTACCGATTCTCAAGCCTAGCTAGTGACAAGAGATTTTTATATACATAGATAGATATATGTGAATTACTAAAATACGTTATTTATATATGTGACTCTATAAATCCGGTGTTAACCGGATCTAAGGCTGAAACAAGATCTATCCTTAGAAAAAGAAACACAGTCGACAACAGTGATATCTTATCTTATCTTTCAACGTCGACATCTTATCTTTCATCATCTTATACCCATTGTAATGTGTTTGTTGGCAGAATCCTTTTGTCGGCGTTATTGACGCTCCGCAAAAGCCTTCTTGCGTGACGTCACATCGAACATTAGAGATACTTCGGCTGGTTGGGGAACCCTAGAGAACCCTTATATTAAGCACTAGCTGTGCCCGCGACTTTCGATGACTCCCACGTAAATTGTCGTAACTCCAAATTCCCAACTTCCCAGTAGAGCGTTACAAATACGTAAATTGAAATAATTATTTACATTATTTAATATACTTTGTTATACAAATATGTATAAACCTGAAATATGGTCTCCACGGCATAGGTCTATCTAGTCTGGAGACCGTCAGCAGAAAAAAAATGGACTGTAATTTTATTTTATTTTTAATAAAGCTATTTATTTAATTCAATAATGACGATTATCTTACTGTATATAAAAACATAATAAATAGTAAAGAAACGCTCTACTGTAATGCTGGGAATTTGTGGTTACGACAGTTTACGCGTGAGCCATCGAAATGTCAAGGCGTTTTGTCCAGTATGTTGTTTCTGACAAAGAATAGTGCCATTCCCCTCTATCGGCACACAACCATACATCTTGTGTAAGTGTACAAAATAATGAAAGTAATTTTTCAACATATCGGATTATAAATTGCGACCGGTTTTAAACTGAATGTAAATTAGGCAATTGACTTACAGCGAGGCAGACTAATATATTAATAGAGTAAATACACTCGGGTGGAGGTCGTGGCCTCTGGTTAAGTGGCTCTTGCTGCGACCGGGTGATAGATGGGTGACCCATTCTAACACTGGTTTATATTTGATATCTGATCTTTTCCGTGTTTCGGAAGACACGTAAAACAGTGGGACCCGATTAATGTCACTTTGTGATATTAATCGTAAGTTTGTAGAGATCGTGGGGGTTCCGAAAAGTATTTTTGGAATCGCTTTGTGCGTTACGAGGAAAATACATTGACGTCAGAAAACATATTAGACATACAAAAAAATTATATGCATACATATGTATAGCCTTCGGGCGTAGCTATGTTGATGACGTCATTGTGTTTATTCATCATTTCTCTACACACGGGAAGGTATTTGAGAAACCGCTTCATATACGACACGCGGAGATTACATCATATTCAAAACATATAAACTAAAAATCTATATACATAGGTATAACCTTCGGGCATAGGTATGTTCATGACGTCATTATTAACACTTACAATTAGATATTATTGTACAGCGTTCTAATACGACGTTAAACGGTGTCTTTTTATTTATAAACCGACTTTTATGATTTTTTCACCACAATATTCATACGTATCCGCTTTTGATTGTATGAAATCGAAAAAAAATCATATCAGAGGCACTACCACGAACATTTCGAACCGTTCGAGTCGAAGAGTCGACTGTATTTAGAATGAAAATTTTCGTTCTAGGCCCACAGGAGGCAAGTATTTTTCGTGTCACGCCTTTCATCAATGTTAATGCAATACGCGTTGACACTGAGGCGGGTCCGCTGCGGACCCAGCACGAATGTTTTCAAAGTCGACTCTTCGACTCGAGCGGTTCGGTATGTTCGTGCTAGAAACTCAGAAGGAAATTGATGAAATACATTTATATAATTCATATACATATATAAATAAAATTCAAATGTTAATAGCCCGTTACTCGACAAAAAAAATGTAAACGCGTGTGAAGTTTAGTGTCAACTAGATAGAATAAAAATAGATTTACCTACATTACAACTCTGCGATGTGAGCAAGAGTTACGAAGGTGAACGCAGTAAAAGTCCAGATCTCGTTTAGTGTAGCAACTGTCCTTATAACCCAGCATGGTAGTGTGTAATTATAGTTTTTTTTTTATTATTATTATTTTTAATATTTAATAAGGGGTTAACGAGCAGCCGGCTTTCACCCAAGTGACTACCGACGCCCACGTTCACGTCACGTAAGATGGCCGCTAGCAATGTCCCTACGTGACTTTTTATTCATTTATTTATTATAAATATTCCGCAATTATCCTTACATTAACAATTATTTTATCATGATTTAATAAGTGTTTTATTGAAATACATAAAAGTATGTAGTCCTTTCGCAGGGTTACTTATTTGCTCCGTTGCTTTTCCTCAGCCATAGAAACCTCTTTACTTATCAAACTTTAATTGAATCTAATGTAACATTAAACGCAAGTAAAGTTATCGATATTATTAATATTAAGTATACCATTGGGTTGTTTATTACACAAATAATCATATACTCTCAGTATTTGGTTATTATTCATATAAAATAATGTAATTAGTCTAACGGACTCGAAGATACTGAGACGAAAATTAAGGTGTCTAGAATTGTATGTATGTAGATTTATGAGTGTCTGGAGTAGTCTGTCTAGAATTATCTGCGTGTCTAAAACTGTGTGTGTCTAGAAATGTGTGTGTGTTTAGAATTCTATGCGTCTAGAATTGTGTGTGTCTATAATTCAGTGTTTCTAGAATTGTGTGTGTCTAGAATTGTGTGTATCTAGAATTGTGTATGTTTAGAATTGTTTATGTTTAGAATTTTTTGTGTCTAGAATTGTGTTTGTTTAGATTTGTGTATACATATTTAGAATTGTATACATTCAGAATTGTATTTTATTAGAATTTTGTGTGTCTAGACTTGTGTGTGTGTTTTGATTATTTACGATCAACGTAAAACAGAAAGGAGTAGGTGATCCAATTTGAAGATTAAATCTCTTAGATGTATCTTATTAAATCTCTAAAACTTAGCTGTTAAAAGTTTCTTACTCGGTGATAGTTGAACCACAAGTCTCAGCTCAAATGTATCTCGGTTTCCGAAGTTGTTTGCAAAGTTTCGTTGCTCACAACATATCTAAATGCAAGTCGCGAACCAACAAGATGGAGCACCCCTCAGCGCAAATACTCGTTTTCGTAATGCAGAACTGTCGCATTGAGAGAATACAGCAACTTTATAGTATACAGATAGATCTTTATTTATAAAAATTGAGTGAACCTCGATGTACAGCGGTGGGCGGGTTTGTTCGAAATTTTGTATGTATTTTCCAAGGGGTACGTCATGCCGAAGTCTCAAAGTGTTTGTACATTTTTGTCCTTGAAGACTACAAATTACTACAAAACTGGGGTATGAACCCAAAAGCTTTATTTAGCTTATTTTTAATTTTATATTTATATATTATATAAAAAAATTATTGAAGAGAACCGTGTTATAGGGGGATTACATTAATCGATTGAAACATTGTTTTGAGGAAACACTAAAAATACTAAAAAGCAGTTTTGGTCTTTTATGTTCAACTGCGGGTAGTTATTGTTATAGAAAATTCGAATAGACTGTTTTACATACAGTCAGACAATCTAGCAATTAATTAATTTATTTATTTTATTTTAATTTATTTAATAAGGCCATCAACTATATATACATTATTTAAAAACAGAGTAACATGGCATGGTAAAAGAAAAACTTAAATGCTATATCAATTATAGATGGCTACAGCATGCATACGTGAACCACTACAAATTATCATTTTTTTTTCCAAAAATTTATAATTTTAAAACAAAAAAAAACTATACTAAAATATGTATATATTTTATATAATATATATATTTATACTAGCTGTACCCCGTGGGGTGGCCTCCGTACGACTTTGTCCACGTGGGCCACCCTTATAACATAAGGACTTAAAACAGCCGACTCTCCAATCGACCAAATATGTACAAAAATTTTCATAAGAATCGGTTCAGCCGTTTCGGAGAACTTTGACAACAAACACTGTGACACGAGAATTTTGTAATATTCAAATATTTATAAAAGATATCTATATAACTTAAAAAGTATAGCGATTCGTAAAATACCCTTCGGATGACTCCTCTTATTATATATATTTATACGATAAGGGTGTTAACGGCTGGGTGGTTTTTATTTGTTCATCGGATTACAGTTGACTACCGACGCCTATGGACTACAACATCACATATTTAAAAATATAAAAAACCTGGCAAATGCGAGTCAGACTCGCGCACTAAGGGTTCCGTACCGTTTTTAATACTTTACGGGGTTATTTGAAGGTTTTATATATATGTATACTTTCATAAATTTTATTTTACTTTGGCAAAGTCACTGCTTTTTTATGATATTATTATAAATTTACGGTTTTCTGAATTGTTCCTATTCCTGTGCTACGAGATTATAGCTTCTTGCCAAATTTCATGATACTAGTTCAACGGGAAATAGCCTGTAGGTTTTAGATCCTTTTGCAAATGTATGAGAAATGTGACATAAACGGCCATATCTGTTGTTTTCTATACTTATAGGGTTGATTTTTTCATAGCTTCAAGGGACTTGGATTACGTAGATTAGGTGCTAAAAGTATAAAAAAGATAAGATCACGATGTTAATACCGAATGGAGCGTAAGCTTCAGGCGTTATTGATGATTTTAGCTACATTGCTTTGAAAAAAATCGTCAGATTATATTTATTTCATAATCCTTAAAGGATTTCCTTCACAATAAAAAAAATAATCGAATATTTGACAAAAAATGAGCGTTGGTTTTTTTTTCTTACCACTATGTCACTCTCCCATGTTCTTACTTTACGCTGTATTCGTCACATTAAATAAATTTGAAATGTGAACTTAACTTCCTTTAATTAACTTAATTTAATCTGAGGCGCCTGAGTTTTTCTAAGGGTCCTAGAATCCTCCTATATTAGGCGTTCGTATTTAGTGGGGTTGATTGGGTTATATTACAGGTTATAAGTATTCTCCCTATATGGCTTTTAACGCGCTCGAATAGTGCGCCCCCTTGGACTCCCTACCATTATGTGCTATTTCTCAATAATTTAAAAAAAAAACCCTTTCTTCGTTTGGTCTTTGACGTCAAACAGGAGACCTTAAATAATTTGTAATTTCAGACAACCACACCAGTCAAATAATTTGTTTTATTTCAAGCAATAAAGTATGAAGAAATGAATACGAGTAAGAAATATTTTCTTCCCATTGAGTCGTTAAACATTGTTATCAATAAGGAGGGAAAGATTACGGAGCCTATTAATATTCATTGATGGGCCAATAATAGATGCCGACCTCTTCTCGTGCAAATGTCACTGCTAAGGTCGATCAATGGCTCCCTTGTTATTTGTATTATTTTAACAGACGATCAATAGAAAAATACATTTTAGCTTATCACCTGTATACTAGAGATTGCCGGCCATTCGATTTTAGACCACAAATCTTATGATTTACGTACTATATGCTTATTTAATGGCAGTGGCGTAGCTACCGCCGTAACAGCGGTATGAATGATACGGGATCCCGAGGTACAGAGTCCCCAAATGTGTGTAAGGAAACATGAATCATACCATTATCAAAATAATTTTATTTGGACGTTACAAATAGTCACTTTTTATTTATTTTAAATTTTGTTTAATTGGGGAGGGGGGGGGGGGGCCTCTAATACAGATCGGAAGAGCGGCGGGTGGGGGAAGACTGGGAGACGTCTGTCTACAAGATAACATAATGTTTGTCGTTGTTTAATCATTATTTATTCATAAATATATGGATTGTAAAAAATTAATACAAATTTAAGTTTGACTAACTTTTATCTGATTTGCAAAGACAATGCCTTCAACATTGGGTCTACCTTCTGAGTTTATTACAATTAATTAATTTCATTCATGAATGACCCGTAAACTCTCCATTACTCTAGAGCAGCTATACCTATTTAAGTATTTTTTTTAATATTCCTTGATGTGCCATGGTTATTGCTAAGAGCAAAAGAGAATTATGGTATTTCAAATTAATTAAAAGCCAAAATAACATCAGTTAAAATTTTTGAATTAAACGCGGGTGAAGCCTTGTATTATTAGGTACTTCATAAAAATTTTAACTGTCATGGATGTTGGAGCTATGTCAATAGGATGTTTTGTATACGAAATTGCAGCCATCAACTTGTAATATTATATTATTGTTATCAATAACATTACATTGTTCTTATTCATTAAAACGTTACTAATATAAACTATAATATACCTGCATAGCCGACCTGTTCTTATAAGTTTTTTTCAGATGTCAGTCGTATATATATGTTATATTTGGTGGAGGCCCGCATGGTGGATGCACCTCGACCCTTTTGGATCTTTTGTGCTCTAAGTGTACATTTTTCTTAAAATTTTCATTCTATTATGCCGGAGTCAGACACAGCTCAAAAGTTTTTGTACATTTTGTCCTTGAAAACTGAAAAGTACTACAAAACTTTGCGCAGCTGCACAAAATCCCCGGCCACTCATGATCATTGAAATGATCATTCAAATGAAGCTATGTCTAGCTCCGGCATTATAGCAAGTATAACTTTGCTCTGTGTAATAAGTGTTTTATTTGCATCAAGTCACCTTGTAATAATGAAGTAGGTAATGAACTTAGTTCTATTTAATAGGTGAATGACTTTAATAGTCTATGGTCTACCTGCATAATTAAATAGGGACGGATCAAGATATCTAAATATGCATTTGTACATAAGTAATAATATGGAATATATACATAAGTGATAATAAGGAGGAGGTCGTGGCCTAATCAGTGGTCGGTATTTGAGTCGATCGCTAAGTTAAGTTGCTCTGGTTGCGACCGGGTGACCGATTAATGTCACTTTGTGATATTAGTCGTAAGGTTGTAAAGATCGTGGGGGTTCCGAGGATGACGTCAGATGGCATTTGGTCTTCTTAACTTGCCCCTCAGCCACAACCTCTACAATCTAAGCGGACCCTGATATTTCACCGGGATAACGCTAGAAAGAAGAAGAAGACAATCGACAGCAAAAAAAGTGTTTTGAAGTGGAAAAGTCAAAAAAAAAATTAAATCTCAAGTGAAAAATAGAATTGTAAAAAGGCAATTCCCTCCGGAGAAGAGAAGACTCAATTTCAATTATCTCTCACTTCCACTTCCTTATAAGAATTGCATTTCATTATTCAAACTGTACGCTTCTTTACGCTCTGATATTAGAACAAAGCAGCGTTTGCAGGGATTTTATCTGTAAGAAATTAAAATTCTCGTGGCACGATGTATGTTTGCAATAAACTCTGAAACTACTAAACTGTTTTTGATAAAATTTCGCAACTGTGTATAATATAGTACAACCTAAAACTTAGCTTAGTTTTTATTTCGATTTGTACCAAAATAATGTCTATTTAGAAAGCTAACTTTTGGGCAGCACAACCTCTGCCGGGTCCACTATTTCCCTGTCACAGCGTTTGTCCGTGACGGACTCTAAAATACTCTATTAAACAATAAATAAAGTATTTGACGGTTCAAAAAGGCTTCTCAAGTCTATTTTAGTAATACTTAATCGCTTAAATTAGAATTACAAGCGTGTTAAGTTTTTTTTTAAGTGACAAAGGGGTAAATGAGCAGCTAACTCCCTACTGACGCCCATGGACATCTACACGACCAGAAGGCAAGCAAATGCGCTGGCAACCTTTAATGGCGAATATAGACCGGGAAGTCTCACAAACCGAACAAACCGCGACAACAATACCATCGCTAGACGTGACAGCATTGCCGCCACTTCACGGCGATCTTATGTAAGAAAGAGGTACTAGTGACCAAACGCGCCGGCCCAATTCGGCTACAAGCATGGCGCTACATCTTATTAATTAAAAAAAAAATAATGCAAATAATGTACATTTTTCTAAAACCACATTATCTATCTAGTTTTAAACATCCTTATAAAACTAGGAATCAGAATATTATGGAATAAAATGCAATATGAGAGGTATGTGCTGTTAGAAGAGAATTGTGTATGTATACATATATTATACCTCGACTTTTATTACCCGATTATTATTAGCCAATTAACCAATCTCCTTTTTGTCTTCTCCATAAGACGTGACACTGGCCGATGGTTTTATGAAATAATAATTTTATATAGTACGTCAATCAATAGGTCTAGTACGAACGTCGTCTATTTGAATTGTTCGGAAGTAGGTATCAAACAAATCTACAAATTTTTAATATTTTTAAATAATTTTTCTACTTTTTTCTTCTCTTTTAAACCGAATGAAATGGAATGATATAAAACAAACAGAATTTATAACGGTCCTGGGGTTTTCGAGATTTAGCCAGACTAATGAACAACGATTTATTTTTATACATATAGATGGAAGATAGATAAAGTTGTTGGATTATCCTGTACTACTTAATAATCCAGTGCTAATACTTACTGTAAGAAAGATAAGAGATAACAGAAATATTATGCCTAAAGGATTGCACAGGACAATAGCACGGTCGACACAAGTCTCAGTTGGCACTATTGTATTATATCCTTTATTTGTTTAGATGATTAGATTACATAAGATGTTGTCGCTATTTCAGTCTAACCAAACTCCTTTATCTGGCCCTTTATCCTTTTATGCCTCTTATTTATTAAATGTATTTATAATAAAATACATATATTCCTAAATGTACACATTTTTCTGATAATCCTTACAAAACAAACTTGCAAGGTGCTTGGATGTTTCTGATGACATGTATATACTTACTATATTTACATGAATCCCTATTTCCGTTGGTCGCGGCATCACGCGTGAACGCCTGGACCGATTTGTCTAATTTTTTTTTATTGTGTTTTTTAATGTGAAGAGAAGGTTTTTATGAAAGAAAAATATTAAGAAAATTACGTGCAATATTTGGTTACATTAAAAACTTGAAATTGTCAAAAGCACATTAGAAATAATTTAAGAATACTTAACCACCGTATTTAATTATTTCTAAAGTAACCATAGCGCTTTTGACAATTTAAACTTTTTTAATGTAACCTGAAGGCGTTGACATAACATTGACGGAATGGAATATAAAAGGGACAGGGACTGGGACTAATATTATAGGGTAATATGATGTAGCAACCATGTAGTAAGTAACCCAATCAATGAAATGAAATCCAATACGCAAATACCATTCAACGTAATTTAATTTCACATGTGTACCTTTAATTAATGACTCTCCAAATTATTCGCTACGTTGAATGATTCTTTTCGATTACGCAATGGAAATAATAGAATTCAAAGTCATTAATTGATATTGATATATTTGAGGTGGTGGCACACACAGTATTTATTTCACAATATAAGAGACAAGATTTGGATATAGTATGTCTCTAGCTCGTAAGACACGTGGTATCGACCGTACACTCAAGGACATATCAACAGAGGGGGTCGGAATTTGGAAAGAAAGGAGACGGATATCAGTCTTTCTTTCTACAATTGAACAGATGAGACTTGAAACATATATATAAGAGACAAGATTTGATATTGTATGGATTTTGCTCGTAAGACACGTGGTATCGACCGTACACTCAAGGACATATCAACAGAGGGGTCGGGATTTGAAAAGAAACGAGACGGATATTAGTCTTTCTTTCTACAATTGAACAGATGAGACTTGAAACATATATAAGAGACAAGATTTGGACATTGTATGGCTCTTGCTTGTTAGACTCGTGGTATCGACAGTACACTCAAGGGCATATCAAGTCAATGCTAGGAGTGTCCATATCAACAGAGGGATCGGTATCTGAAACAAGCACTTTATACCCGATAAATCTTTCTTTCTACCATTGAGGTATTGAGGATTAAAACTAAATATAAGAGACCAGTGATAGATATAGTGTTTCTCAAGCTCGTAAGGTGCATCAATGCTAAGAGTGACCATATTGACAGAGGGGTCGGGATTTGAAACGAGATGAGTCGGATATAGCTCTTTCTTTCTACAATTGAGCTAATGAGACTTGAAAATATAAGAGACTAGTGTTGGATATAGTGTGTTTCTAGCTCGTAAGGCACGTGGAATCAACCGTACACTCAAGGGCATATAAATTCAATGACTGGATACTGTCTAGCTAGAACTGTTACTCAGTGTTTGACTTCACGTGGGTATGAATCGATTGCCGTCAACACGTCAGCAATGTTGGATTTATTATTAACATTTTCTAGTTAAATCAACCTTTTACGCTACTGTACAAGGTATTAGAAGCCATGCGTCACAAGTAACGTACTATAAAAGGATAATTTCGGTTCCGCACAAAATGATTAATTAGCCATTAAATGATACCACGATTACTACAGATATACGCATTCAATTGTCGGACTTGATGGCGAATTATAACGTAATTATTCAAAATACAGTAAAAAAAATCATTCTTCACATAAAAACTTTAAGTTAAGAATAATTCGTTTCAATTATTTATTAGTTATATGGGGTTCCAACAAAGAAAACGTTTTTAGTTGGTGTTCTGTTATTTTTAAAGTTTAGGAACTCCTGCTCCTTTCCTAACCTCGGGGTTTCTAGCTCCTGCTTATTCGATTATGAATTTATGTTCTGAACAAGAAAAGTTAAAGGCGATAACGTTTGTGTTGCTGTAGAAGAATAATAGAAAGAAGATATTCAAGTAACCACGGAGAAGAAAATAAAATAACAATGGCACGGGCCCGTGGAATATAAATTGACAATTAAAAAAATAAAAAATCGTTTGTGTTGCTGTATTATTATGTATTGTCTTTATTATAATGTTTTCTTTCAGCTGTGTCCAGGACACACTATACTGGCCAGTAACACGTCTTCTATTTCTATCAATGAGATTGGAGCCGGCATCAAGAGGAAAGACCAGTGAGTGTCAAGTATTTCATTGGTATTTGACAATTTAAATATCTCAACGGTATTTCATACGGCTGCCCCATTTCAAAACCTAGTATGGACTTAAAACGGAATTTTGCAGGGGAGCGCATAAACGTAAAGTAGATAAGCCTATGAAAAGTGTGGTCACCACATTTCAAAATCTATTGTCGGACACTTTTGAACTGCGAACCGCCCATCCTTTTTCTGCCTTCGTGTATTTGGCCTTGATTATAAAACCTAGTAAGGTGCATCGACATTTTAAAACCTGACAGGTCCGGAGACTTACTAGGTTTTTGAACTTATTAAAGTGACTGCCCAGGTTTTGAAGAATCCCTGTTATCATTTTCAAATCGGACGTGTACTTCCTCAGATTAACGCGTTCAAACAAACAAACAAACTCTTCAGCTTTATATATTAGTATAGATTGATAATTTTTCGTATTTTAATTTTATTTGTATGTGCATAATAGATTTGGCGGTCTGCACTTTTTCAACCCCGTGCCCGTGATACGCCTGCTCGAGGTGATCAAGAGCGATGACCCTTGACTTGTTTCACCTCTCCAAAGCTCAATTAAAAAAAGAGATACTAAAGTTGCCCATACACACCCACACACACACATAAACGCACGCACACACACCCACACCCACATACAAACACACACCAACACGGACAAGTACACAAACTAATATTTTGTACATTTTAATTTGTACTTTTTCTTTTGCTTCCTATTGCGTAATCTTTCTTTACTCTGTTAATCTATTTCTTAAATTTATAAATTTAATCACTTTTGGCCTTATTTACCTGTTATCGTCTATATATAATGTTTTCTGTAACGCTGTTGATTACTAATAAATAAAAATAAAATAAAAATTTGTTATATATAAAACAACATATATATAAAACAAAATGGCCGAGAGAGTGTTAAAACACGTTTATATTGAAGGGTTTCATATCTGATACACGATAAAGCGATTTGGGAAATAACTTCAATAGTTGTGTGTCCGATTTCTCTCAAAATAATATTCTCTAATGAGTTTTTAGCATGTATATCAACATGGAAAATTTCAAGTCTCTACATCTAATTGTGTGAAAATCCTATAGGGGGACCATCTTGAGGACGGACAGATGGAACGAAACTATAAGGGTTCCTTTTAGGACTAGGGAACCCTTAATGTTTATAAATAAGATTAACCTTATACATTTATATAAATTCAAATTCAGTCAATAAAATGAGAAGAAAAAAATTCCCAACTATTTTGTTTTTAATTTTTTTAATATAAAAACATGCTATACTTTTATTGTATTTTAGATAATTATGAATCTTTCTACAATGTATGAAAGGCGAAAAAAAATATTAAAGCTTTTTTTAACCATTCGCCCATTTAAAATATGTTTCTGGCGTAATGAAAACAGAATCGTAAAATGAATTTCTTCTGCTGTCTCATAAAAGCAAAAGACGTAAAAGAAACATTTTTATAAAAGGTCAATACATCCTGCTCTGACGTCTATGGATTTTACTTATTGAAATTGGAATGTTCCTCTATTTCTCGTTTGAGTTGGGCTATGTTTATTTAATGTACTGCTTACAGGCAAGAGCAATAACCTACCCGTTTTATATCAAATATCGTTTTATAACACTGCTTCTTTCTAGGGTTCCGTATAGTTTCACTCTGTCCGTCCGTCCGCCCGTCCGTGCGTCCGTGCGTCCGCCTGTCTGAATCACTAAAAAGAAAATTGCAATTCATTTACCATGACAAATATGTTTGGGAGTTTTCCTTATTTATTTTTCCTTTTGTGGAATGGAAAAGAAAAATGTTTTCTTATTCTTTTATCTCAGTAAGTATACTTGAAAATGAGCAAACTAATGGATTACATAAAGACAGATCAAAAATCTGGTATACCAAATATATATATTAAACACCTACAGCAGCTATGAAGTCAAAAAACATTTATTTGTTTTTATGAAACACACAATTATAAAGACACTTATAAAATTGGTATAAAAAAACAAAAGCATAAATCAGTAAAGTTTCGACTGTAAAAAAACACTTAAAAATTCAAAATGAAAACAAAAATAACAAATTAAAACTCATTAACAAAATTTGATATAACTTCTTTTTAAAAACAGGAAATGTATCGAAAAATATACATAAATCTAGGTATGTCTTATTATAATTATGTGTAATATATTTAACAAATCCATTTGAAATATGAATAGACCTATCGGTATTACTGCGAGTGCAGTCAAAATAGACATAGGCAATTGTCCAAAGCTAAAATCAAGACAACGGTACAGTTGTGTAGAGCCAGCACATGGAATGCGCCCAAGAAGTAGCTATTTCTCCACTTAATATTGCAAGAGAAAATACAAGGACCAAAGACTCCTTGGAGGAACAAAAACCTCTTGTTTTAAAAGTCTTTGCAAGTTCTGACTAAGCGCCAGATCCTTGCTTCCTTGTACTACACTTCTGTGTGTAAAGCTCAAGTAGCCTATGACATTCGACATCCAGTCCATCACAAGAAGAAGAAAAGTGGAATTGCAGTTCCACTGTTCTTGGTGTTGATGGATAAAGCTCTAAATCACTCCTTACCATAAAAAAAGAGGAATTTACCTAGCAGTGGTACATTACTGACTCTTACTATATATCACAAAGTTTTAATTAAATTTGCGTTTGTCACTGAGATGTCATTGTTATGTCACATAAATAGTTTCGCGCTCAAAAGCTTCACAAAAAGTCAAAGTCAAGGTCAAAGACAAAATAATGCTCATTGAAATATGGTATTTAAAGCCACTTTTGAGTCGCCCATCTGTATGTATAATTAATACGAAGCTTATGAAGTTACTTTTTGAATTTATTTAGTGACGTCCAACGGATATTATTTTGAATTCCAAACTAATATCTTAAATTTAAAAGAATGTATATTTGAATAATCGTAACAAAATTTATTTACATGATGGTTTATAACCTAAATATGCATATAGCTCATCGGTGAAAAGGATGGAGTGAATTCTTACGGACTCAGATTCAAAAGTTCAATACCAGGTCCCGCTAGCCAACTGTGACATTCACTTCTGAAATGAGCATTACGCTTAATGGATAAACGGGTATATAAGACAAATCGGAAGAAACTTTTTTTAACAAAAAGAAGAAAATGTTATTGATCTGCACATAATTTTGATGTATGTTATTTTAGACTTCACCGAACGTTATTCCCGTCAGGGCGAGTCATGATTGCAGTATATTATTTATTTAACATTTCGTTTGATATTAGAAATAGCCAAATATTTAAAAAAAAAAATTCAATTTCTGCCAAAAACCATATCACCCGTCCGACGGACGGACAGGTTGAGATTTGGATTTTACAATCGAACTGAAAATATACTAGGTAATAAATAATATTGTGTATGTGTTTAAATTTAACGCGTCCGCCGGCCGGCGTGGATTCGACAAGTACAGTGGCACCCGCGGCCGTCTTGCGACGTCAGCGCCGGCCTGGAGGGAAAATCCGAAAAAGTCTTACCAATACCACGCCCCGCTTTGAGTTTCGTTGCGACACAAAAGTACGTTGATTTCGTGAATTATCCATATAATTTTTTTACAGTTAAGTGTTTAATGTATTTAAAAAAGCACCATAAATAGCAGAGTTAATAATCGTCCGGAGTATATTTCGAAATTATGAATGATTATGTACAAAACTATATAATATGGATAACGATTAAATGTTTAAGGAGCAGCGAATATACGGCAATAAGTGTCAGTGCTTTATGTAGTGAGAGATCAGGCAGATTAATAGCGACCGTGTTAAAACGCGTGACGTTTTTTAAAAGCCGGCATATCAGTAGGTAAATATTATTAAATGTAAAATATCAATTCCAAAGACAAAAAGGAAACCATAATTTTAATAGAAAATACCATAGGAGAACACCGTGAGTATTACTCAGCTTTCAGATTTATTTTTTACAAACAAAGTCTACATAAACATCGCGTTGAATTAAAAATATCCTCATTTAAAGTCTATTTTCACCGATAAAATGTTATAAAACTTTTGCCCTTGTTAAAAATGAGTGTATCGCAAATATTTAATACCATCTTATTTATTTAGGACGTACATGTATGTATTTAACTTTGATTTGAATATATTTTACGTTTGAAACCACGCGAAGTTGTAAAGAATTATACTTATAGCATTTAGTCAATGACGTGAGATGCCAGAAAAAAAAAACTTTATTATGTGATGTTTAAAGGGACGACCATTGTCCTGATATAAAAATGGGGCGCTGTAAATCATTTATATGATTTACGGGTGACAATAAAATCTGGTTTAATTTAAAATAGTCATCGGTATAGAATAAAATATAAAATTAATTATTAAAATTTTATAAAAATTAAGTATTGCATTCTCATAGACAAATCATTCTAGCGAATGATATTTGCTACTACGATCCAGAGCAAATTAAATATTTACACTTTATTTAGACGACCCATATATCATACGCTTGTGAATATAAATAAATCTACTGACCTATTTTTTATATGTTATACCGTTACAGCGGTTATATATTTCATTTTTCATGAATTAACTAAACTTTCATCACTCTGAGCAAAACATTTTCCAAACGAAATAATTAGCTTTTGGCAGAGACTGCACAAACCGGTTTTGATTAAATTTAGATTACATAATGCGAAATATGCTATGCCCCTTGATCTATCACTAATTCTGTACGCGGTTGCCAAAAGATCTTATCCTTATGTGCAATTAGTATGTGCTGATTTTACAGTAATGCATATTGGAGGTTGATCGGTAATACATCTTGGTATTTATTTTTGTATTGGAAACAACGTATTTGCTTTACGGATTTAAACAAGGTGAAATGCGCTATAAAATATGACCCTGCGTATAAACAGTCCTCAATCTAAATGTACATTATATTTAAAAGCAGATAAAAGACTTAGATGAGATGAACATTCTTAAGATAGTCCTACAGCTAAAACACTTTGAAATACAAATTTATTTGTATTGCCTTGCAAAATTATAACTGGAGAATTTATTTTTGTAGCTAGGCGCATTTATTTTTGTACTCGTGGTTTTTACATTACGAGATGATTCCAGAGCTTCTTGTAGTTGTTTAACAAATATATTTTTGAGACTTTCGCCCAGTGACATCTTAAGACAATTTTGAGAACTCATTTGAAATGAAAGAAATTGAGTTATTTTTTAACTGTTTGAATTGGTTGGTCAAAAGTCTTCTAGGAAGAGAATTACAATTCCTTTTTATCGTTTCGAATAGTGAAAATATCGTTCAGTATTTCATATAAGTATGAACAGCACGCCAATTTTCCTATTAGGATGTTGTACATACTTTTGTGACCAATGTATGATCATTTGATAATCTTCAGTACCTATGGAAGACGGTAGTCCATATTTATCTTGCCATTCTTCTTCTTCCTAGCGTTATCCCGGTCTAGTAGTACCAGGGACCGCTTAGATGGCAGAGGATTTGGCTGTGGGGCAAGTTAAGATGACCGATTACCATCTGACGTCATCCTCGGAACCTCCACGATCTCTCCAACCTCACAACTAATATCACTCAGTGACATTAATCGGGTCCCACTGTTTTACGTGCCTTCCTAATTTCGGATGAGGTCGGATATCAAATATAAACCAGTGTTAGAATGAGTCACCCACCATTTGAGTTTACAATATCTCAGATATGATTGGAGTCTCCTTTTGAGTAAAGAATTACCTGTGTTAGGGGACTCCTACTAATTATAAAAGTTGTTAGTAGAAATGAAGAAAACCCAAAGTCAATTTTAAGCCGTACCCTCTTCAACGATTTCCTCTTCCTCAACCTCGCACGGATCCTCGTTGGGATCATCCTTTACGGGGGTGTCGATTTTCAACAGATTCGGTAAATCAAACAAGTACCGGCTCCCTTCGGGCGTACTGCCAGTGAAGTTGTTTATAAAGTTTTGGAACTGCAAGTAAAGTTTTGATTTAACAGCCTCATAAGTGAACTTGCCCAGGGAATCTTAGATGTCCTTAAATAGACTTCGGGCTGAGGTTGGCTGAAGCAAGAATAACATGTTCAGAGTTCTTAGTGCGAGTTTTCTAACTATTACGCGTCGGTAAAGTTTACTTCAATTTGTATGGCGATTGATCTGTGTTACAACGTTACCGCTAGGTGGAGCGCCACCTAGCGGTAATCTAAAATAAAAGATTGATCAGCGGATCAATCTCCTTTATAAAACACACACACACACACACACCTAACACACACACACACACATGCGCACGCACGATTCGATTTACACCTTTTATACACACGTGTATTGGATAATGTCAAAGCGTAATCGTGACAACCGCATCTTATATGCATTGTCAAATTTTATTTTCCTGTGTATAGAACAGTGTAAGTCTAAGGGAAGGTTTAAAAGATAATATATAGCCTATAGTCTTCCCCGATAAATGGGCTAACTAACACTGAAAGGTTTTTTTAAAATCGGACAATTAGTCCCTGAGAGCAGCGCATTCAAGCAAACCAACAAAGAAACTCTTCAGTTTTATAAATTAGTATAGATTAAAAATTTAATCAGGGCAAGGGGGTGCCATAATCGGATCTCGCTCTATACTAAAATTTACCTTGGTCGGATGGTACGCGGGACGCCTTCTGTAACGAAGGCAGTGGCCGCTCACACAAAGAAAAAAAAACGCTTCTACCGCTAGAAGCGTTTTTATTTTCTTTATAACAAGGGACAAACGAGCAGCCGGCATTCACCTAAGTGACTACCGACGCCCATAGACAACTGCAACACCGGAGGGCTCGCAGACAAACGGTCGTCATGACGGCGTTTGACACAATCTTATAGTAAAATTTATACAAGTGTGTGTAAATCGTTTGGCATTTGTGTGCGTGAGGTTAAACAGCTGGGCTTATTTGACTCCTGTCTATATGTTATAAGCACATTATTTCTGGTGGGGTTGAAGAAAAAAAGCAAAGGACTACAGAAAAGAATATTGTAAAAATCCTAAAAAATACAGAGTTGGAATGGAAGTATTTCGCATTTTGGAACTATTTTCAATAGAGGACGTTTGTACTGGTTCGTCTGATCATAAATCAGTTAAGACAACGTCTGCCAGGTCCGAGTGTATAAAATAAGTATGCTCATATGAAAAAAATTAAAGTGATTCTGACATCTGCCATTTTCCCGAGAAATTATAATGCCTCATACTAATTCCCTAGGCCGTTCATAAACGGTGGGATTTAGAAATAGTTTAATTAAATAATTAATCTAAATTGAGTATCATTCTATAACGAAATAAATGAAGTAATTAAATAGATTCTAGTGTTGATATTATTAATAGAGTGCCAAAAAACAGGCGGATATTGTTATCAGTAATGTTTCGCGGAAGAAATTTTATTAATTTGCATAAACAAAAAAAAACCTATATGATATGATTTTGTTATGTCGTAGCCAAGCATAGCTCAAAATGTTTGTACATTTTGAGCTATGTTTGGTCATACATTGTATCCTTGAAGATTACAAAGTTACTATCATAATGGGTGCGATGGGCATGCCCACCCCCCTAATGGACTTGTAACGTCACACTTTTACAGTCTATTCTAATCCAGAGCTTGATAATATTATATCCAATACCATACTTACAAAAAACAATGTATCAAAGTCATATATTTTATAGACATATGCTCTAGTGGAATGCACTATATCGGCCAGAAGCAAATTCATATGTTGACTCGAATTTAGGCAAAAATCAGCTAAAAATTGAGTGGCTGTGTCCACTACCTTAATTATAAGTAGTGCCACGCTTGTAGCCGAATTGGGCCGGCACGTCCGGGTACCAGTACCACATGAGATCGGCTTGAAGTGGCGGCTATGCTATCACGTCCAGTGATGGTATTGTTGTCGCGTTTCGTTCGGTTTGTGAGACTTCCCGGTGGCCTTAACTCGTCTAACCGATTGCCATCTGACGTCATCCTCGGAACCCCTACGATTTCTACAACCTTACGACTAATATCACAAAGTGACACTAATCGGGTCCCACTGTTATACGTGCCTTCCGAAACACGGAGGAGGTGGGATATTTGACAACCAGCGTTAGAATGGATCACCTGTCTATCACCCATTCGCGGTAATTACTGCTAAACCTAGCGATCGACCCAAATGCCGGCGACTGCAAACCAATTAATCATAATTAACGTGAGTGTATATCGAGCATATATGTTGCCCCGGGGCTCTTTAACCTTCGCGTCAGCGATATTAAAACCTTTGCAGGTAATGTAACGATGGCTGGTCAGCGACAGGCCCGTTCCATTATGGAAATTGACAAGGGGCGAGGTGCCCGGGCCGCGTATTTTTAAACGCCCACATTCATAGTTCCAAGTTGGAAATGACCTTTTTAGTAGGTAAAGTTTTCGGGGGCCAGACGGTAAAGGCCACGTTAAATAAGCTCTGTAGGTGTATAAAGCTGACATTTTCGAAGTTATTATTTGTATAATTACTGGAGCAGCCAAATTATATTTGTTAAGGGGCATTCGTTGAACAGCAAAAAGTTTTAACCTGAGCAATAATGTTGAAAGCCTACCAGATGAATAATTTAAGTATTATCTATGGATAATCTCTACATTATCTATACATATGAATAAAATTTGAAGTGTCTGTCTGTAACGTCAAAATTAAATTATTTTACTAATTGCATATGACTCTATATCGGATAACCTATAACAAAAACACCAATTAAATATAATAGCTTTTCTGTCTGTCTGTCAGTTTGTTCTGGGTGATCTACTTTCGTAGAGCAGCTGGACCGATCAGCTGGACCGATTTTATTGGGACATTCACTGGCAGATAGCTGCAGTAACAAGGAATTAGTTAAAATAGGTTACTTTACTTCTAGAAAAATGTTTACGAAAATTGCGCGGAAGGAGGAGTATGAAACTTGTATTACAGTTCATACGGAGGAAGGTGTGTGAATGTTATTTTTTTTTTATAATATGCAATATTAATATATTAAATTATCAATGCTTTTAAAAATGTTTTCCTAATACTGTATTTATATATTGATTTTGTTAAAATAATATTTATTAATCATTTTACCTCCCGGTGACGTTATCGAGGCCAATAGGACCAACACCAAGAACCACACAAAAAAAGCTTGATTCAGCCAGCAAACGGTACAGACCTTTTGTGACGTCATAACGCTTACCTCTTTTTAGGAATTATTTTAAAAGGTTCCACGAGGGTCACGTCTCTTTGTAGATATAACGTTGCGGTTTTGACTGACCGCTGTAACCTAATGACCTATGACCTTCTCTATTACTTATTTCGGACATATTATATACGTAAAATTAAATGTAAGAATTAACATTTTTTTTGACATTTTATATACATTATAAAACGCGTTGTAGACTTGCAACATCAAGCAACCTTCAAATTATTAATGACGAATAAATGAAACAGTATGTTAAAATTCTCATTTTTATTTTTAACTAGCCTATCGTGTCCCACAGCTGGGAAAAGCCCCCCCCCCCTTCTCGATCCACTTTCCTCTTCCCTGGGTCAATCTCATATAACACGTTCTTATAACACTAATAAACCAATTCTTGTCTTTACATATAAATTAAATATATGTGCATTGACATATAAATAATTCGGTAAGTAAATTGTGGTCTATTATTTTGACAATATATATTTCTACAATTCTACAGTGTTCTTTGTACGTTCTTATGCATAATCTTTTTTTCTCACTATCTTCATGGAAGTTTACAGTTTATGCAAAAATTGACACTATTTTGCTAATATTACTATGTTTATGAAAAAAAAATTGTGATGTGCCTCACACCTTAAGTGACACCTTGGATGTAATGAGTTTATATATATAGAAACGAGGTATAATATATATATATACATACACTCATGTATAATAACGAGAACATCTTATATATTGTATTTAATTATGAAGGTGCCGCTGACATTGGTCCGATCATTTTACTCTATCACCTTTGGCAAAGTCAAGTTTTTAACAGCACTGTTGCAACACGTTTTCCATAACTACTTACCACTTATTTGGCTTTAATGCTCCGTATACAAAGACAGGTAACAAATAATTATATATTTTACACTTAACTTTTACAATGTTAAGTGTAAAATATATAATTTTACTTTAGTAATTTTGTAGTTTTATAATACAATTCAGATGGTGTCTTTGTTTAGTACATTTAATTGTGTCTTCCTGCCCGGTCGGTATTTTGTCCCGCGACAAAGGGTTCACGCCTCTTTCGCGCGGCGTTCACGGGTACATATCCACATTTACGGCCCCGTGAAATTAAATTTGGCCACTGGGTTCAATATTTTAATTCATATTAATTTAATTCTGATAAATGCATCTTTATAGAAAGTCTAAAATGCATTTTTTATTATTAATAAAGACAATTCTAATCATATAATAAGGCAATTTAAAAGTTCAGCGAGCAGCATTTTCCACGTCTATTTCGCGGCCTGAGTTCACGGCAATAAAGTGGAGCCGCCATTACAATGACGTGTCATGCAAAATTATTATTTCATAAAACATTCGGCCAGTATCACAGTTTATAGAGAAAACATACAGGAGATAATTAGTTAATTGGCTACTAAGAGACGCGCTTAAATTCGGGCAAAATGACGTCTGTCAGGTCCGATAATTATTAATAAATATTAAAAAAAATATTTGAGTTCTGATTGACGACACTTGAGCATAGTCACTAAAATCTATTTCCATGAATCGTTTTACAAACACATGTATGTGTCATTTATTTAAATAATTATTCATGCGTTCATAAACATATTTGTTACTTAAGAATAATCCATTAAATCTCAGTCTTTTTTTCTCATCACTCTTTCAAATATCTTCATATTCTTTATATTTATTGATAATAAATATATCTATACACAAGATGGATTAAATATAAGTAAATTAAACAATATAGACGAAGGCCATACTAAGTCAGAAATTCTTGAACCGATAATCCTATATTTGTGAGTTGATTGAAATTTTTCACATCGTTGTATCTCAGACTGTGAAATAACTATAAGATATGAGAAGATATTCCAATCTTCTTTATCATAAGATATTTTCTATTATATATAGGTCTTTGTTTCATACAAAATATCTAAAATAATAAGATATTATATCAGATATTTTTTATGTGCATATTTACCACTTGTAACCCGCGACTTCGTCCATATGAGTTCAGTTAATTTTCGCGACTAAAACTTCTTATTCTTGTCGTGTCGATGGCGCATCAGACAGTTTCGTTCCAGAACTCAGCCACGCGAACAGCATCCTCTGTGGCTCTTATCAGGTCCTCCCTGAGTGGAGCTTTGGCGGAGTGGTATGACGCCAAAGTTAAAGGTACTAGTCTCTTTGAGGTCACCTATGCATTGTATTGATCAGATTAGTTCTTTGCTAGAACCTCTACAATAATGTAGCAAATTGACAGCCAGTAGATGAGATAATAAGTGACGAGAAGTTATGATGACACATGGATAGACATGGTGATGCCACCAATCATGTCAACTTCGCCACTTACTCGACCGTTTAAAAAGTTGCACTTCTTCACATAACATCTGCAACTAGAAAATGAAGACCACAAGCGCTGCATCACCTGATGTATTGTCATTTAAAGCTAATAATGTACCAGAAGACTCCTGATGAGGCAACTGTTGGTACCTTTATTATCTCTTTTGTTAATTAACGTCTTAATTATCCTCTTCCTATTACTCTACGCCCACTTTCTCATACCTAGACAAGACAGAAGACTGATCACCACTATCACCATGATGAAGTTTAATAGAAGCATATCATTATAGGATATGATAAATCGCAACTGGTCGTGAAGGTGATTATTAGTGAACCCTTCAAAGAGATCTCTTAATGGAATAGCATTTGAATCGGAACAAATTTCCAGAATAAATGCTCCTCGATTTAGTACGTAGGTGTCGCAGAAAATGTTCAAGTGATTGCTTACATCGGGATTTCGTGTCGCACGGCCGCTTGTTTGTTTGTTTGTTTGTTCGTTTGTTTGTTTGGGGCGCCACGCTCGATCGGCTATCCATCTTGTATACCGTGACTGTGCACGTGAGATATTGATATTGTTTTATAAGACTCGCATGCTTTATAGCTTCGCGAGTGGCTTTTATTTGGAATTTACATTTGCTTTAAAGGAATATGTAGGTAAGACGACCGTAATTAACAATACTGTAATCCTCCCTATAACACGGTGCTGTTATAACGTGTTAATAATAATCTGTAATAATATTATATTATGCGAATTTGGGGCCGTACAAGCGCGTTGTACGAGATAATGGAAATAAATGGAATAAACCTACCGTGTTATATGGGGGTTTAGAGTAAGAGGTTTGCAGAATAAAAATACTATCACGAAGTGTTTATACGACCCTTGTTGGACAGTGTAGATTCTTGAATATATCTAGGTAGTATAACATCGAAGGCACTAGCGCCAGTAGTTAGTGAAACTAAAATATAGATTTAATCATGTGTTTACGTTCCTTGAAATATCCTATTAATATCGTAATTATTTTCTCTCGTAAGACTTTTTTACTTGACAGTACTGGCATAGATGTAATTTGTAGTTATCTACCTCCAAAGGAAAATAGGAACCCGTATATGATTAGTCCGTTGTCTGTCTTTCCGTGTTAAGGTCCCTTTTCTCAGGAACGTGTTAAGGTATAAAGTTGAAATTGATACCAAATGTTTAGGTCTACGTTCCACTGAAGCTGCGTAAAAATCAACCTTTTAAGTGTACGTACTCGGAAGTTATAGCCGTTTATGTCATATTTCCCTATTAACGGGGCCGAACCTACCATGAAGCGAACGGAGTGGCCGCTCCAGGGGACGCCTCAACTAGGGGTGACTCTTAATATGCAATTAATATATTTTGTATTAAAAACTATAAACAAGGAAGGCAAGTAAAAGGGGCGTCATAATTGGATCTCGCTCCATCCTAAAATTTACCTCAGGCCGACACTGTCTCTTTACATACATTTCCATTTATGTAAAGAAAAGTAAAACCTGTAAGTTACCCTCCGTTAATCAAGAATCATTAATAAGGCAAGAAGCTATATTTTGTACAAGTACAGGAAAAATTTCGAAAATTAATTTGGTCGTGGCATCACGAAAAAAATTTAAGGAAATCTTATAAAAATAAAGTATAACTTGATGGTACGGAACCCTTAGTGCACGAGTATGTCTCGCACTTGCATGGATTTGTTTTTAAATCTTGTGATGAGGATTGCGATAATGCTTTGCTAAAACCGGTTCAAAAAAAAAATTAGTGCAATGTTGTGACAGACATTTTCCTAGTCAATTGAATTTCTTTTTCTATTTGACGTGAAAACTAAAATCTATACTAATGTATAAAGCTGAAGCTTGTTTGTTTGCTTGATTGCGCTAATCTCAGGAACTGCTGGTCCGATTTGAAAAATTCTTTCAGTGTTAGATAGCCCTTTATCGAGGCTATAACCTATAAATTATCAGGACAAAATTGAAACTATTTTCTTACCTAATTTTACGCGGACAAAGTCGCGGGCACAGTTAGTATTTCATAAGAGCACAATATCATACAGTGCGTAGAATTAAGGCATAAAGTCTACTAGGACGGAAAAGTAATACGGATTTAAATTTGTATAAGAAATAGACGTAAATTAATTATATGTACCTGATTAGAACCGGTTTTGCGCGTTATATTTTTGTGTTTTATTGGAAATACAATGTCGCAGAAGCTTCATTAACATTCACGATAAAACGTATTCCGCCTTACTTTTTTTTTACTGACACCGAAGGTCAATAAGATGAACACAAATAAAAGAAAATTAATTGTGGTATTTCAGGCAACAAACAAATTGCCGCTTTGGTGGTTTGGGCGCGCGACATTCCCCACTTCGGCCAGCTGGACCTCGAAGACCAGGTGCTGCTCATTAAGGCTTCCTGGAATGAGTTGCTCATGTTTGCTATCGCCTGGCGCTCTATGGAGGTATTTATCGCCCGAATATTTATAACATTTTGAATGGCGATTTTCAGGAATCTACACTCTTGCTGTTCCCCAATTAAACCTAGTCACAGTTTGTAAAATGAATAGAAAAGTAAATAAAATAATTCTAGTCTAATATTATTACTCGGAAATTAAAACGAAACGAAAAACGAAATTTATTTAAATTAATTATAGGAAGGGGTTTTAGGATAGGTATAGGATACACTATCAACCTATTTGTTATACAAATAGGATAGCTATTTGAAAAGTATTAGATTATTGAATCTGTTTTTGTTGATGTTATGAGATGATTTCATTATCACCTCTAAAATAGGGTACAAAACACCTGTTTTCACTTATCCTTTACACCTGTAAAGGATGAGTGAGATTATATACAACAAAACTTACGCGAACTAAAATATGTTATAGTAGCAGACCCGACAGACGTTGTTTTGCCCGATCGTCAGGTAACTTACAATTTACTACATTCTATTATCCTATAATATTGTCCCTGTTGCCGTTTCCTTTTTTGTTCCATAATGGTTCGCTATTTTGGCGTTAATGGTTTAAACATGAATGATATAGACATATAGATAGAAGATAGATAGATAGATATATAAGACATATGCTGTCGTGGATATTAGTAGGGTTTTTTTTTTTGGAGAACTATTTAAGAAAAACATTTCTTTCATACACCGTATAAATAAAATAAATAAATATATACAGGGCTATATGACACACGGACGTCTGTTCCTAAGGTAGACAACTTAATGCCTGTGTTATACAACAATACCATCACTTGATATGACAAAATTGCAACCACTTCACACACCGATCTTATGTGAAAGAGAAGTACTGGTACCCGAACGCGCCGGCCCAATTCGACCCAATTCTGCAACTCAAAATGGCTATAATAATATAAATAGATAGGAGTAAAGGAAGGGATGGAATAAAAGGATATAAAGGAAAGGAAGAAAAGGATTAGGGTAGTACTGTCACGAACGGTATACAGGGAGTGACATTAGCAGCTAGGGTAATCCAGGGTCGCATATCCGTAGTGGATCTAATCAGTTATCGGATAGATAAAAAGGAAGATCCACACCCTGGAGCCAAAATACGGCCAGTATCACGTTTTATAGAAAGGCCATAAGGGAGATTTGTTAAAAGGCTAATAGACGTCGAGCCACAATCCGGACAAGAAGACAACGTCTGCCGGAGAGCATAATAATGAAGGTTACTCGTCTGTTGCAATACATTCAGTTAACGAATACTCTCTATTGTACACAAGCAGGCATATAATGTACAATGAGTCAATTTATCAATATTTACAGCCGTGCCCATTGTGATTTCTACTAGGGCTGATGTTAATACACCGAGTACCATCAGCAACAAAATTTTTCAAATAATCATCAGCACTCGAATCGAAAGTTGCTGATGTTTAATGCCATAATGCTGACTCAGGCTTGACCGCTTTTCTTACCTTATGTATATTAAATAAAGCAGCGTATAAATAAATTGACATGAGCGTGTGGTCCTTTAAAAAGTACATTACGTTATCCAAAATAATACTATTTCTATTTCTGAGGCACTAGCGCGAACATTTCGAATAGCTCGAGTCGAAGACTCGACTGTATTAAGGATGAAAATGATCGGGCTATCCCTACAGGAGGCAAGTCTTTGTCGTGTCACGCTTTTAATCAATGCTATTGCAACCTGCGTTGACACTGAGTGGGGTCCGCTGTGGGCCTAGCACAAATATTTTGAAAGTCGACTCTTCGACTCCAACGGTTCGAAATGTTCGTGCTAGGGTCACTGTCTGTTTATTCGGAATAATTTTCGGAACAGCTGATTACTTAATTGATAGAATCAGGCGTTACTTTGCGGAAATCCATGACATGCATGAGAAACTAAACTACTTTGCTTTAACACAGGCATTAAGTTGTCTACCTTAGGAACAGACGTCCGTGTGTCATATAGTCCTGTATATATTTATTTATTATTTTCTTAAATAGAGTGTAAAATACAGAATAGAAGCGAATTCTTTTTTGTTTATTTACTTTTGCACGCCTCATACCGCGAAGAGTTTGAGGTCCATTCTCACTTTTTAGCTCTTTTTCAAAAAGATCGGCGTAAAGTTGCGGCAATGCTGTCACGTCTTATGATGGTATTGTTGTCACGTTTCGTTCGGTGGAACAGATGTCCATGGGCGTCAGTAGTCACTTACCGCCTTCTCGTTTGAGCCTTGTAATATTAAATTATTAAAAAAACTTAAACAAAATGTAGCAATTTCCGGAACTAAAGATTTCTGTGTGCATTTGGTATGGCACTTATTGAGATCAATAAATATACACAGATTAAATACTGTTTTAACACTTTTGACACTTTTAAAAGATTAATTTTATGTCATTAGGTATTTCGCTAGAAAAATGTGTTTTTAAATCTATTTGATTTTGAAGCTTTCCACGAAATAAATATTTATTATTTAAGTAACAGCTTTTAAGAACCTTGAAAAACTAATAAGAATTAAGCAAAAATTTGTCAGCGTCAATTTGCATGCAGATTGAGGCAAAAGTCGTCGATTGTGCGAGCGTCAATTTGTTAATAATTTATTTCTTATTTACACAAATACACGATTATGAAAATTTAAGAAATAATGCATTTTATTGTAATATTGCACATTAATCCGATTATGTGCAACGATTAATTTCGATTTCTGCGGATTTCGAAATATATTGGCTAAGAAATTCCACAATCGTTATTTTGGCCTTAATATTTTTGAAGGAATAATATTTAGTTGAATGCGAAGTTTTTATTATTTATGGAAAATTCCAATTTCCAAAAGGAGATATTATTACGCAGATGAAGTCGAAAGAATCAACTAGTTTATCACATCTATACTCTACCTATACTAACATGTAAAGCAGAAGAGTTTGTTTGTTTGCTTGAAAGCGCAAATCTCAGGAACTGCTGGTCCGATTTGAAAAATTCTTACAGTGTTAGATAGCCCATTTATCGAGAAAGGCTATAGGCTGTATATCATCACGTTAAAATTGAAGGAATATTTTTTTTATGCTATAACTTGCTCATGCGCAGTTGACATATCCGGTACTGCGCAGGCGCGACCGGAAGCTACTCTAACAATATATTCAATATAGAGGATTATACACACACCGGCAAAATTAGCGAAACACAATAAAGGTAGAATATAAAATTGTTACTTTTATTTTAAAACAAATAATAATTAAACATTAAACAACAATTAAATTGATACATTTTGACATAAATTTGTAACACCATATCTAAAGTTTAATGAAAAAAAAAACTAAACTAAATTAAATGCACTTTTCTTAGATCAAAGAAATTGATTCTAAACTGTCACAAAATCTGAAATTTTTGCCTGCTTCTGTGTCATTACGAAATCTAAGAAAAATGCATTTTATTCAGTTTAGTTTTATTTTATTTATTAATTTATCTTACACACTTATACACGGTAGAGGTGGGAGCGAGGGGTATACCAGCAAAAATCCTGTACAACCTACTAAAAGACCTTGACATGTCAAGGACTATTATAAGTTCATTATTGGAAAGAACATCGAAAGCTGCACTAGTAGAATCATACCAGATGTGGCTAGGCAGGGGAGAGAACAGAATAAAGAGCGCTCTTAAACCTACACCTGGGTCACAAGTCCCAGGCACTGCACCTCCTCCATGGTTCCTCTTTCTTTACAACGCGATGAACCCGCACGGTGAATCCATGTAATGCTAAGAAATTCGTTTCTCTAGTTGTTATTAGAAATTTTAAGTTCTTACCTGGTCTAAATGAATATTCGTGACGACATCACTGTTGAGCACATGATCATTGCCGATCAGGTAGTAAGTTACTTTGGGTCTGATGGAATGACTTAATGCGTTCACACATAGAGTTATAAGTTTCGTCAAATATGTCACACTGCAAAAAATCTTGAAGGATAGTGGGCCGTCCTGAATCGGTGTGTAGATAATCCTTAAAAAGAAAGTGATTACAAAAACATAAGTTCCAGTAATTGCTACTTCTGCACGACCAGAAGGCTAGCGGATGCGTTGCCGGCCTTCAATGACGAGTTTAGGCCACCGGGAAGTCTCACAAACCGAACGAAACGCGATAACAATACCATCACTTGACGTGACAGCATTGCCGCTATGCTTAAATAACATGAGATTGTAGGTTGCCCATAAATCAAGCAATCTTTGGAACATTTTCAAATTAGGTTAAATAACTAATTACGAGTATTTTTAAACAGTGTTTTTATATTCATTATTTATATTTAGAATTTCATAAAAAAATTTGGCCGCCCTTTGAAAATGTATAACAGAATTAAAGTATAAAAAAAAATGGCCAAGAGCGTGTGAATACACGCTCATATAGAAGGGTTCCGTATCTGATACGCTATAAACGTATTTGTTAAATAACTTCAATAGCTGTTTTCCGATTTCGTTCAAATTAATTTTTCTAATGAGTTTTAGTATGTTCTATCAATATGGAAAATTTCAAGTCTCTACTTCTAATAGTTTGGAAATTCTAGGGAGGGGCTACCTTACAGGCAGACAGACGGACAAAGCGAAATTATAAGGGTTGTAGTACCTGTTAAAGAATATGAAAATATTCGATATAAAGTAAACCCTGTTAGGGCTTAAGTTTTACTTACTTTATGGGCGTATCTGATCTTGGTTTAAGAACACCACGTTCAGGTTCCACGATGACAGGAGTTTCACCAGATTCATTACAGATAGAGTTCCCTTTAAACTCGAAATTCAGGCATTCTGTTTCATTATTTCTCAATAGTACCTGATTTTGTGTCGTAAAACCAACTAAGGAGTTTCTTATTATTAGAATGGTGGGAACAAATGCAATTTCGGGTTCCCGAACCACACCAACGACTAGCAAATTTATGGCTAATGTATGTACAGGTATTAGGAACTTCCATTGAGATTCGTATACCTGAAAAAACATAATATGTAAACCTTTTACATATAAGTGAACCTTCACTTATTGTAACATACATACAAAAACTACAATTTTTTAACGTTTTGTAAAGACTAGAATGCTTTACTTAAAACAAACCGTAAATAAAACATTCGATTACAAAACTATTTGCATTTTTATTAACTATATTATATTTAATATAAAATACACGTCCAATTAACCACCGTAGCATAATTATTTCTCAAACGCCGGCATTGCATTTGTGAGCATGGTTGTGCAAATAACTGCAGTAAGCAGTGGGCCTACGGTTGCAAATCGGATGCCCCGTTTTTGAAACCAAATTTAAAGTAAATCAAAGTAAAAAAAACCTTCATTCAATTCGTCTATTTTATGAAATTAAAATTTAAATATTCATTCAATGAGATATGAACGCATTTTTAAACTAGTATTAGAAGATATTTGAATTGAAGTACTTTTTACTGTTAGAAGGTTATGATATCCCTCAGTGCAGTCTACTTTTTATTTTCGTAAATATATATCTCAATTGCGAAAGGACGCTGTCAAAAACTGGATGCGTCAAGCTGAGGACAGGGAAAAATGGCGTACATTAGACCTAGGTCCAGCAGTGGACGAACATAGGCTGACGACGATTTTATCTCAATTACAACCGTGCCAGTCTGTGGCGGTCGGCGGGTGGCTTGTTGACGTATACAAAACTATATTATTAAAAAATTATACTGTACCCCAGGTGCCGTTGGGGCAAAAGTAAAAACGACTTCAGTCGATGTACCACCCTCTAAGAATCCTTTCAATTTGTTACAATGCATCGGAATCAGCTCTGGATTATCGGACAGTATCATCTCAAATATGAACTCGTAGCCTTCGCACGTTGGATTGACGACATTGAACGACCTTCAATCAATTTTACATATCGATACCTCACGCGTAAGTTGTGCTAACCCCATATTCTCAGCTTTACTATAACGTTATTGTATAATAAAAGAATTTAAATAATGACGACTTTGTTAAAATTTAAATGTTTGTAACGCCCTACTGTATAGTTGGTAATTTGGAGTTACCATACTTTACATGGGAGGTATGCATTTATTTATTCTCTAAGATGTTAGTAAAAATATATTTACAAGCATGATTATATCATTTAAGAGTCATATGTTATCTCTCATTCGCACGAGAGTTTTTTTAACGCGCGTTAAAAAAGCGTTCAAATAGAACACGAATTCCCAAGTTTTTGTTCACACGGCAGTGCTTTTATAACACGACGCTTTTTAATCGAACAATGTTCTATTTGCAGCTCTATTTATAGGTATATTTTCGCATCGACGACACTAAAAAAGCGCCAACACCGAGATTTAACGCATCGCTTTTTTAACTCTCGTGCGAATGAAGGCTTACTTCTTGTAGCAGCCCGCTCCCAGGACGTTAAACTCTAACACGGTGGTGTGATGTGGTAACGCGACGCCGGTAACTTTTCTGCGTCCCGACGTCAAATAATCGCTGTCCTCGATGTCGAGATGAACGTACGGTATGAGAGATTTGGCTAATATTTTACACGAGATGTTCTGATCGTACGGGTCCAAGTTATCTGTTAAACGTGACAGAATATTAATAACATAATAAAAGTGGCCAATAGCGTGTCAAGACACGCTTATTTAGAAGGGTTCTGTTTCTGAAGGCAAGTAAGGTATTTGTTAAATAACTTCAAAAGTTGTGATCGGTTTTCGTTCAGAATAATTTTCCTAATGAGTTTTCAGCATGTTCTATCAACTTGGAAAATTTCAGGTCTCCACATCTAATAATTTGGAAATCTAAGGGGGATGAACCACCTACCCGACGGACAGATGGACGGACTGACAGGGCGAAATTATAAGGATACGTAATTTTCGCCGTACCGAAATATTTTAGTTCAGGTATTAAAATTTATAAAATGAGTGCAAGACAACAAGAGGAGGACGTAGCCTAATTAGTGGCCGGCATTTAAGTCGATCGCTAAGTTAAGCAGTTCTCACAGCGCCCTGGTGATAGATGGGTGACTCGTTCTAACACTGATTTTCAAAATATCCGACTTCCTCCGTATTTCGGAAGGCATGTAAAACAGTGGGACCCCAACTATTGTCACTGAGAGATATTAGTCGTGGGGATCTTGGGTTCCAGGGAAGATGTCACACGGCAGTTGGTCATCTTGACACGACCCACAGCAATTAAAGCGGACCCCGGCTCTAAACCGGGAAAATGCTAGGAAGAAGAATACTGCAAGCAACCAATCCTTTAAAGTTGCAGTTGTCCATGGGCGTCGGTAGTCAATTAGGTGAGTACCAGCTGCTCGTTTACCCCTTGTTATATAGAAAAAAAAACGTACCAATAACACTCTTTAGTCTGACGTTAAACAAAAACGCCTCCAGAGGCGCGAAAGTTACTGTGAACTCCCGACTCGCGCCGGGCTTTAAACATTCCTTCGGGGGGTCAATTATGAACGGTAAATCAACTTCGAACCAAGTGTCTACGCTTTCTCGTTCCCCACTGCCACTGAACAGTGTAATTTTACTCGGATCTGTAGTACAATGATCGTAATTGTTATGAAACGTTAAAAATGTATAATACCTTCTATTTATGTATAATAATTGAAGAAATACATAGTGCTCGAAACGTTAAGAGGAAGGTTATTGAAGTAATACATATTGAACGAAACGTTAAGAACAAGGTTATTGAAGAAATACATATTGAACGAAACGCTAAGAAGAAGAAGGTTATTGAAGGAATACATATTGAACGAAACGCTAAGAAGAAGAAAGTTATTAAAGGAATACATATTGAACGAATAGCTAAGAAGAAGAAGGTTATTGAAGGAATACATATTGAACAAAACGCTAAGAAGAAGAAGGTTATTCAAGGAATACCTTCAATAACCTTCTTGTTCTTAGCTTTTCATAGGGAAATACTATATTCTCGCAGCCCAGAACTTAGCCACATCAAGTGCCCTGCTAGAAGCAGCCATTAAGTCCTCCTGTATACAGTTGTTGGGGCACGAAGGGCACGATAGAATCTGATATGATGCCAATAAGCAATACCACGTTTTACACATTGGCACTCGAATTCCTTTGAGAACGTTAGCTTGTTTACCATGATCAAGTCCTTTATCATATGGCTCTGGCTCCTGGGTCTTTATGAAATACTATGTGAAACTTTTTATAAATATATAAAACGAGTAATAACACGTCTAATATATTTACAAAAATTGAAATAATGACCAGATTTTTCTCTCAGCCCTTTTTATTGTTAATAAAGTTCCCAGGATAAACAAAACTTTGTTAAATTAAAAAAATAAATTAATGTATGTAGTGCTATATTTTAGCATGTTAGTTTTTAACAATTTTCCAAAATTTCTGCTTTGAGAAACGTAGCATTCATATAAAATAGGGACATACAAGCAGAAAGTTGCTATGTGTCCAACATTACTGCACCGAAATAAATTTATTTGCACAAAATGAAATTGTGCAATGATTTAAATTTTTAAAGTTTTTACTAATGAGTCAATTGTCCAAATAGAACCAATTGTCAAAACAATTTTTGATGACGAATTTTAATGTGTAGAAACCTGATACAAGTACCTATCTATCCTAAGGGCCAACAAGCTTATGTCTGACTCCAACAAACAAAAACCCTTGTTATTCCTTCTGAACACTACACTGCAAAGATGAGGTACCAAACTACCATATAAAGTGTGCGGAAGAGAAATAAGTATAGTGTGTTTACTAGACTTCAGTCTTAGCTTTGATATTTTTACTGTGTAGATACCCCTTTTAGAGAAATCAAATAAGTATATTTCCTACATTTGTCACTTTTAGTGGTATTAACCATCTGATAAAAATAAACAAGTAGATGGAACTAAAAAATGACCTCACAAAAAACGGTTATAGAACTAGTTTATATGAAGTAAAGGTAAGGCGAGGGGTATAGGAGCAAAATTGCTGTACAATCTACTGAAAGACCCATTCCCAGTATTAGAGAGGACATCTAAAGCTGCACTAGTAAGAAGATCATAGCAGATTTAGATACCAGTTAGGCAGGAGAGGGAATACTAGCAGTGAAGGTAAGTGTTACTGGCCACAATAAAGAGTACTCTTAAACCTACACCTGGGTCACAAGTCCCAGGCAATGATATGGTTCCTTCCCCTGCACCGCATTGGACACAGTGAATCCATAGGAAACTAAGAAATTCATTTCTCTCAAACTACATCATCATTTAATACTATGTGATATTTTGTTGCTGTGTACAAAATTGTTAATAACAAGAGAATTTAATTTAGAGAACAGTTCCATTGATTAAGATCTTAAATCGAGTCGCCTGAATTTAGGGACGCGGGAGTTAGGAGGGGTAATCCTCATCTCATTCTTGAGCGCGCAATGTATCGTGAACATTGGGAAGCAATCGTCAACAAAATGTACAAGTCAACGGCCCGCGCCGCGCTACCCCTGTTACGTACTTTTAAGTTTTATTTACACAGCGGATTAATGTAAAAATATTGAAGAAATTTGTTTCCGATTTAAAATCGGAACAGATATTAAAAATGCAGTATTATTAGAGAAAAAATGGTGAAAACAATAGTACATTTCAAGAAAAAGCTGACGAAAAGTTTCACCAATGGAGAGTCTAGAATCATGCCTGAACCCATGGGATGCGTATTCGGTACGATGTCTTTTACACCCTGTATAAGTTAGAAAGCGTAAACAGAAATTGATATATTTATATCGGATGGTTAAGATTGGAAATGTCAGGGGAGGATCGCAGAAGCGAAGGGAGGCCCACTCCCTTCCCACTGGACATGCCCAGGATTGGGAAGCTTTTGAAGGCTGGAGATCTCGGTACGTGGCGTCGTCACGTACCTGTGTTGGAACCGTTTCACCCGTGACGTCACGTGTGCTGCGCCAGCAGGGCGTCGAGCTGCGAGTGCGCGTCGCCGGCGCTGCCGTCGTGCTGCGCGATACTGGTGTTGCTGTCGTGCTGCGCGACACCGGCCGCCGCCTGTGCCGCCGCCAGCGACGACATCACGTGCTGCGGGATGTTGATCTGCACCGGCATGTTCGAACCCGTCGGCACCTACAAATTGTCATATATTTTGTTCACTATACCTTATTATATATAAGCACATTTTAAATCTTTATATATAAAAACCGACTTTACAAGCCTTTATTAGTCTACTCCTCCCAAGCAGCTGGTCCAGTATGAATAAAATTTTGTTTTAATACTCCAAGGGGTTCATAAATAATTCGCAGAAAAATTGGACCCATTATCTTTTCTCAGTCCCAGTCGCAAAGCTAAATTATTTTTTCCTAAATAATTTAAAATTAGGTTTTAAAAGTAAAACACGGATGAACGAAGTTATGTTATTATGTGATCATAGGCCATATTATAGCTATATAAATAAATTAGCTGTTTCTCGCGACTTCGTCCGCATAATATTAAGATAAGACTGCCCTTAGCCTTGTTAATCTGGCTCTATCGAAAAATCCGTTCTTAGTGTATTTGTAGGTCTCTAATAATTAATTACTAATCCGTAAGGACAAATTTGATAATATATATACATAAAAAGGCCTTTTTTAAAAGTTAGACATTCTTGAGAGGAATTCATAGTTATTATAATAAACGACTTTGAAGCTGATGTTTGATGGGTCAATGTAAGAAGAAGGAAAACTGATTAAATAAAATTTAACAAGAGCTAAAGTAGCTCTAGGGTTGTAGTTCTTTTGGTCTACAGCCGAATGAGGCCGGTTCGACCTGGTACCAGTAACTCTTTCTCACATAGAATCGGCGAGAAGTGGTGGCAATGTTGTCACGTCAAGTGATAGCAGTGTTGTTACATTTCATTCAGTTTGTGAGAGTTCTCGTTGGCTCAAATCCCTCATTAAAGGCCCTCAAAGCGTCTGCCAACCTCGTGGCGGTGTAGGTGTCCACGGGCGTTGTTAGGCACTTAGTTGAACCACCTGCTCGTTTTCTCCTTATAATATAAAAAAATAAAGGCTGAAGGAACGAAAACCCAATCGGCACTATAACGGAAGTACATATTTCTGTAAATGATTTTGAGTGTTGTTATGCCTGTTTAATGTTTTATTCTTATTAAAAGGCCAATATAATTGCATTTGCAAATTTATACTTACGTAGTACACTCGATTAATTTTGGAACACTCGATTCGTGTAAACAAGTACGCGGAAGATACGAACGGGTTTTATATTTAAGCCTTTAATATATAACCTTTTCCTTTAGATGTTTGCTAAATATGAGGTCCAAGGACGGTGAATGACGGGCTAGGGTTGTAACTTGTCTCTGTTGGTTGCATAATAATGTATAGGTACTAATATATAAAGCCGAAGAATTTGTTTGTCTTACGACTAATATCATAGTGTCCCACTGTTTAACGTGCCTTCCGAAACACGAAAGAGGTCGGATATCAAACATAAACCAGTTCTAGAATGGGTCACGCATCAATCATGCGGTCGCAGCAAGAGCTACTTAACCTAGCGATCCACTCAAATGCCAGACACTGATTAGGCCACGACCTCCTTCGAGTATGTCGCAGACTTCACCTATTATATAATATAGTTAGACTAAAAAACCAACAGCGACAGCCCTAAGTAAGATGCTAATAAATAATAAAAATCCAATATATGTATATTCTGAGTATAAGTGAATGGGAATTTTTAGATAGTTGTGCTCCATCTTAGAGAGCATTAGAGCTGTCCATTGGCTCTAATCGTAGTGCAGCGTTGATAAATATCAGTTAAAAAGCTTATAATAAAACGCATGTCATACCCGAAAATATGTAAATAAGGTAGAGCAGTTTTATGTTTTTTGCTACAATATTCATTTTCTTCGATTTTCAAGTGACGTTCTTAGTGCTTTTGCTTTTTTATAGTTAAATTAAAATTTAGTACATTTATGTATTTTACTTCTACAGATATAAATAATCTATATCCAGCCATTATTAATACATTGTGTTAAATTGTCTTGATCTAGACATTTTAACATAAGTGTTTTATTTTATAGTTCTCTTTTAATTTAATTAAAAAGACATAGGTATATTAGGTATTAATTATATATTTGTTTAGTAGATTATTGTGTAGGCAGCAACATCGAATTAGAATTAAGTGTTCTGTAATGATGTTTGTAAAAGAAATAAATAAATAATAAATAAATAAATTTGGCTTAATTGTAGTAAAATCCATACTTAGCTTTAAATTACGGGCGAACCTTATAAATGAACTAATATATACACTTACAATGTTCGTAGCGTTCGTGCCGACTCTAGATTTTCAATAGCCTGGTTGCATAGGAAATAGGCGTCTTGCCTTAAGGCTTGGTGTACTAAATAATGAGTGCTGAATTAATTATTAAACTTCGTTAAATTTTATGCTTGCGGTCTTACTACAAATGTAACCGGAAATTCATTGGGTATTTATATTAAACTGTATTTTTTTATTTTACAATCGGAAAGCGGGCTGGTGGTTCACCTAGGTGACTGCAATTGCTCATGGACATCCGTATCATCAGGAGTGGCTCGCCTATGTGTTGCCAGTTTCTAAAAAGAGGTTTGCTTTGGGTCACTGGGAACTCTCACAAACTAAACGAAACGCGATAACAATACAATCTATGGAGGTGACAGCATTGCCGCCACTTTACAATGATCATATATGCAAAAGAGGTTCTGGTATCTGGACGTCCCGGCACAATTCGGCTGCAGATCAAAAGGACCGGAAGCGCTGTGCTGTCTCTAATTATAATCTGTGTTACTGCTACGGTACTTACTACTCATTTCATTTTTGTACGTTATTTCGTGATACATTTCGCTTTTATACACACTTATAGGTTTTAGCCAATATAACGCCGATCAGCCAAAGTTAGTATATCTATAATTTTACAGTGTACAAAAATAGATAGATTCTTCAATACAGAATGAACTAAGTAGAAACTCTAACACTAATGAAGGGTACAGATTTATTGACCGAGAATTTAACCTATGTAAAACATTATTCTTTCATGAAGGCATTGATTAAATATATTGTAAGAATGTTATTAGTTTATTCACACGTAGTTTTCTTTTGAGTAATATTAGACTTGCGAGGATTTTAATCAAAACTGTTTTATCAAACAAGCTATAGCCTTCGACTTGATATGAAGGGGTCGGAAACTGAAAGAAGTGTCTTCCAATAACAGCCCGTCCTTACCGTTGAACTATCAACTACCTATAATTTTTTTTTTAAGGATTTCTTAAGACACATATATTTTTTTATTCTTCATGGATTTAGGCGCGAATTTTTTCATTTTTTAACCAGTAGAATACCTATATTCAATTATTTACTTTGTCCGTTAGGATTTGGAGATTTATCTAATACAGCTCAGTGATCTGAGAATATAATAGTGTTATATGACATTTGTAAGCAATTTCGATGTTAATATAAAGTTGCCAGTCCCGATCAAACTCGCGACCCTTTTAAAACAAGCACGTGCCACCATGCACGTGTGGCCGTCGCGTGTTTTTATTCAAATTTTTTCTTGGTAAATACATTTTGAAAGCGCGTTTCGTTTTTCTATTTTTTTTTTTTACCAGAGAAGCTCTTCACTAAATGTTTGTCAATTTTTTTAGGACTTAGCTATACCCACGCCTCAAGTTAAGTAATAAAATCACCTCAGATTACGACACATTTGAAATTTCTAAATATCATATTTAGGCGCGAAATTATTTGACATATTCGTTCATAATCTTTCATAGTTACGAAGAATGTTTCAAACTGTTTTATTTAAATTAACCCCGTTAGTTTAACCAAATCCTACATTTTATACAGTGCCTAATGGTACTGTATAAAATGTAGGATTAGACAAGAGAGTAAAATATACAGTATAAAATTTTAGTCCTTCAATTTACCGTAAAACCGAAAATGTTATACTTAAATGTACGGGTTCGAAACTAGTCGGGCAATCCCGATATAACATACGGGTTCGAAACTAGTCGGGCAATCCCGATATAACATACAGGCTCGAAACTAGCCGGACAATTCCGATATAACATACAGGTTCGAAACTAGTCGGGCAGTCCCGATACGCGTGAGTTTAAAAAGCCGTTTTTATTTTCTTTTATAATAACCTTGAACTCCCGATAGTGACTGGAAAAAAGGACAGTAAAAGACCCAGAGGCCGAAATCCCAAATGGGGGTCGGATCAAATTTCAGAACACCTAAAAATACCTATCAGCTTTGGTCTCCTTCAAACGACGAATCGTCACAGATGGAAGCAGCTCATCCAGAAACTCTGGAGTCACCATTCTCAGCAATGAGGAAACGATTAGGAAGAAGAACTATAGAATAACGCTCAAGAAAGTCCAAGTACTAAAATAAATTTGTATAGGTATTTGTAATGAACGATGAATGCTTAAATGAGAAGAAAGGACCATAAAGTAAAATTTATTTAATCAGAACATTATTATTCAAAGATGCGAATAGCCGTGAATATATAATATAAAATAAAAATTTTAACACAACTGTATCTCCGACATAACAAATTACGGATAACCGCATAAGCCACTACCGCAATTAACAAATAGTTTTGTTGACCTTGAAATGCCTGAACAAATTTTCATAAACTACACGTAAGAACCATTTTGATCACGTTAGCTTTAAAATAAATAAACCAAATCAAAATTGGTCCATTCCTTCAAAAGCTACAGTACCACAGATACGTCAAACTTATGCAACCCTCCTTTTTCCTCAGGAGTTAAAAAACAGGACTGTCACAATGACAGAAATATGAACTTCATAAAGGCATTATAATTTATGATTAAACTAACTTTTCAAGTCAGGTTCAATCAATATTAAATGAGTCGCTTTATTCGAAGATATAATATAACTAGTAGTACCTTTACTCTACAAGATAGCCTCGCACGTTTAAGATAATTACTAAAAATCGATATACAATCGACTTTTATCGATTCTGTCACACAAACATCACTCATTTCCATCCCTTTCCCTTTTATTTCATTTAAACTTCATAATGAATTTAAAACTTTAATAGGACCAAATAGTTTTAATGGATCAACTTTTATTTCTAAGGAGACTGAGAAATGAAACTAAAAATAAATTCGTCGATGGAATCTATTCAGTATTTTTTGAGAAACACGCGCCCAACCTCATATTTCTATCATTTTATCAATATAGATTTAAATAGGCGTCTTTCGCCATTTCAATTAAATGAGACAAAAACCTTATTGGATTCTGTGTGGCTTTTGTCCCTTATTTAATTGGATTCTATGGAAATTTTTCAACAGGATTCTTTATTGTGGGCACGCTAATTCTCGAAAGTTGTAAGCGCATAATTTTTTGTACCTTCTCCCCTTCTTTGCTACTATGTTTACATTTAAAAAGAAGCATAACTTCAACCGAAGGGACAAGGTTCGACGCGCCCATTGGCAATTTTTCGATATTTCCTAAATTTTTCACACAAAATCCCTGAATTTAATTAGAAAACCCGACACTTATTTTAAATATTATTATAATGATTTCAGGTAATAATAACAGAAATAGTTCGAGACAAACAAGGGAAGGGTGTGGGTGATAAGTTCTTCTCCGGGTGCTTGATTCCAGGATGGATCTGGGAGAGCTACACGTCTATTGGAGTCTTCACCTTCGGAGCCGCTTGTCAACAGCTAACTGTTAACTCCGCTAAATATGTTATTGGAAGGTTGAGGCCACATTTCTTTGATGTAAGTTTCCATATTATAAAATAATTTCTTGCTCTCGAAATAAAAATCCTAAATATGCTCTTTAAAAACTAAAAAATAAGTGTGTTTTGGACCATACAACTGAAGTATAACTTCTTTAGTTCTACACATACATTCTACACGCGCATCTATACGTATATATGTATGTAACAGGTAAATGAATTAGCCGTTCAATTAAAAAGTAAAAATGTCCAGGAGCGTGTCAAGACACACTTTTATAGAAGAAGGGTTCCGTATCTGATACACTGTAAACGTATTTGTTAAATAACTTCAAAACTTCAAAAGTGTTATCCGATGTCGTTCAAAATAATTTTCTTAGTGACTTTTTAGCATGTTCTAAAAACATGGAAAATTTCAAATCTCTACGTCTAATAGTTTGGAAATGCTTGGGGGGGGGGGGCATCTTACGGGCAGACAGAGGGAGATAGGCGGGGCGAAGAGAGAAGGGTTTCGGGTCGGAAAGGGGTCGCTTCCTCCGTGTATCAGAAAGCACTTAAAACAGTGGATCGTGATCAATTTCATTAAGTGATATTAGACGTGAGATTGTAGAGATTGTGGGGGGGTAGGAGATGACGTCAGTCAGCCATCGGTCATTTTAACTCACCCCAGGGGCACATCCTCTGCAATTTAAAATGAACCCTGTTATTATAAGACCAGAATAACGTTAGTTGACAGAATAACAAAAGACAACCTCTATTGGTTCCGCTAGTTCTAAATATTGTTCAAAAATATATGCATAGTTTTTATAAATATTCATTCGCAATTGGCAACCCTACTTTTCTAGACTGGTATATAAACTCTTCACAACTGCGCAAACATTGTACACGTGAAACTTTATTTTATACAATACACTAGCTTGAGCTCTTACGAATAAGGTTTAAATTCGATTGGTACAACAGTTTTCCACGTGTCATATGTTTGATACTTTGGCTTTTACTAAATAGCACCTTATGTCGTTAATGTTATGGTTCAAAATTGTTCGTTACGCGGCTTTCCACGTGTCATGTATGTCAGAAGATATTTTAATTGCAGTTCGTGTGCAATGAAGCAAGTCGTATTTAATGTAATTGAAATAATCATATGACTAGTGACACGCCCCGACTGCGCATGAATTATACCATAAATGATAAAATGGAATTTCTTAAAAGCAAAATATATAACAAAATTGAAAAGAATATTTTTTGGTCCAATCGATTCATAGCAAAAGATTAATTAAAATTGTTTAAAAAATCACAACATACATAGAAATGCTATACTTATCGATACTTTAAATTACAGCTAATAAAAAAAATGAAAAAAGAACGTTGTTAAAAAGAAATGATTGAACAAAAAATAAAAAAAAATTAAGACTTGCCAATGTTCGGGAGTCCCAATAGAAGAAGCTAATAATTTAAAAAAATTGAAGAAAAAATGTTTTTTTATGATTTTTTTTGATGATTGCCATAACTTCACGCCAATTTTATGTAAGAAAAAGGTACTGGTACCCGGACGCGCCGGCCCAATTTGGTTAAAAGCGTGGTGCTACCTCTAAGAAAAATGTTATTAAAAAGAAGCGATTGAATAAAAAATGAAAAAAAAGAGCACGGGAGCCCCAACAGATGTTAAAACAAATTCGTTTCGCGCGGAATATCAGGCTCCCCCGATAGAATATCACTCATTACAAAGTAAGCAACAACTTTGGGGGAAAAAAATATATACGTATGCATTTTTGGGAAAATAAGTATAAATATATACAGGACTATATGACACACGGACGTCTGTTCCTAAGATGGACAACTTAATGCCTGTGTTATAGGTAACAAACGCCTGTTATACACATTTTTTTTGTAGATGTATATAAATACATACATATAGATAATACACCCAGACTCGAGACGGGAATCGATGCCACGACTCCCAGGGCGGAAGCCAAGGCGCACAGGCCGCGCCAAAGGGTCAGTCACCAAACTGTATAAATACCAAGTATTTCAAAGGCTTCAAAATAAATATATGTGGTGAAGTTATAAGATGTTGTTTATTCGCCACGAAACATATTTTAACAAGCTTAAAAACTGACACAACATTTACCCAAACGTCGGAAAATATTATGGATCGTATCTCATGTCACGATCTCAAATATTTACCAATTGTATTGAATTATTGGAGGTTTATTATTGTCATAGCTAAAGCCTGCGACTTTGTCTGCGTTAATTCAGTGATTTTGTTAAATTTTGAAAGTTTAATTTTTTTTGGGAAATACTAGTTATTTTTCAAATAGTTATTTATAGCCTCGTAACATCAGCTATCTGCCAGTGAAAGTCCCGTCGAAATCGTTAAGGCATTTCGGAGATTACTCGAAACAAACAGGCGGACAAAATTTTTTTTAACTTAAAAAATACATTTTTAAGACTCCTTATAATGTTTTGGCATGTAACAAAGGTACGAGACGTGGTGGAAGAAATAGAAAGGAAAAAGTGGAGATGGGAGGACACATTGCCAGGTTGGAGTATAGTCGTTGGGTGAGACGTACTTTGGAATGGAGACCCTATGCTAATAACCGCCGGAGGGGAAGACCACCCAAAAGATGGAAAGACGGTATCTGCCGACAAGCTGGTAGATGGATGCAGACAGCACTGGATAGGACGGCATGGAAGAATGGGGAGGAGGCCTACGTCCGAAGACGGAAACACTAAAGGCTGTCATAGATAGATAGATAATGTTTTCAATCAGGAATAATCCTCAATATGGACACGGACAAAATAGCGGGTGTTAGGTATCCTGCCTTTAAAGAGGGGTTTAGGCCACCGGGTACTCTTAGAAACCAAACGAAGCGCGACAACAATACCATCACTTAACGTACAATATTTCCGCCACTTCACGCCGTTCTTATGTGAGAAAGAGGTACTGGTTCCCGGATGCGAAGACCAAATTTGGCTGCAGACCAAAAGAACCGTGGTGCTACTTCTTATTAGATAAACAGATAGGAGTAAAGAAAGGGATGGAGAAAAGGATATAAAAGTAGACGGAAAGGAGAAAGAGTCGGATACTACCTGCACTAGCAGTATTCCTCGATGTAGTCATAATAGCTGCAAAGGTAAACCGGGGTCGCATACCCGAAGTGGATCTAAGCAGTTATCAGACACATAAAAAGAAGATCCTGCCCTGGATGTGTGTAAATCCGCATAAAAACGCGTAGAACCACCAAAGCACAATACGACACTGATCATCGTCAGGAAATTGGCTGCAAATAGGTTATTCATAAAGTTATTGCGTACATTTGCGTTTACCAAAACACGAATAGTAGAAACCTTTTACTGTAAATAATAATGAAAATACCACATAATATTCCCAAATAATACAATAAAAGCAATGTCGCAAAAACAAAAACAATATTAAAAGGGCACAACAAACTAGAAGCTATCCCCACGGCAATAAACACGAAATTTTATTTGGGTGCAAAAGCAACACCTTAATTCGATAAACATAATCTTTCATTTGGCCAATTGTTTACGATCTCTGCCTTTCTTATGTCACTGTCCCTATCTAACTTAGGTAACGGGCATATATATGTCTCGTTTGCTTAAAGGTGCGTCCAGAAGTCGGATCGTTTGGTCCATTTTGACCCTCGGTAATGATGATTGGTTCGCATCAGTAAATTGAAGGTGGCGGCGACATACGAATTCACTTAGCGTCTATCGTTCCCGGTCCTCTCTTATGTTTATGATATCCTGGTATGCGATAACTATTAATGCTTATAAAATACAGGATAATGTATATTTATTAGAGGTAGAGTATTGCTGATCATTGCTAACTTAATTTTTGTAAAAAATAAGTTTTTGAAAGGGTCTGAAGTAAGAAACTTTCAATATAACGTAGTACAGGGTAATCTCGATTTAACAAATGGGAGGGGAACAAAAAATATTGCGCAATAAAAATAAACGTTCAGGGTACGCCGAGGGTACGTCAATTTCAGATACATCGTCTGCATGGTGGCTGACTGGCTGTATAGTGTGTAGTATAAATGTGTAGTATAGTGAATCTATAAGTAATTACTAGACAGTTTTATTAATGTCCCTATTGAAAAATTCCCATAGAATCCAATTAAATGGGACAAAAACCGCATAGAAAACAATACACCTTATTGGTTTTTGTGGGGCTTTTGCACCGTTTAATTGAATTCTATGGGAATTTTTCAACAGGGGTCTGGATTGAATGGTTGGACGACGCGTCTTAAAGACGATGAAATTATTATGTGATTCTTTTATTTATTTTCATCCCAAGCACAGCTTTGGGCTTAGTCTCTAAATTTCAATATATAATTATTATGAGAATCTATTTTCGTAATGTCATTAAGTTATATATATTTTATAACTATACTAAAGCTATTGATTAACCTTTTTAGGGTTCCGTAGTACTACAAGGAACCCTTATAATTTCGCTCTGTCCGTCCGTTTATCTATCTGCCCGTAAGGTGGTCCCCCCTTAGCATTTCCAAACTATTAGACGTAGAGACTTGAAAATTGCCATGTTGATAGAACATGCTAAAAACTAATTAGGAAAAATATTTTGAACGAATTCAGACAACAACTTTTGAAGTTATTTAACTAATATGTTTATAGCGTATCAGATACGGAACCCTTATATACACGCTCTTGGCCATTTTTTTGAAGTAAGCCCTGACGTTTGCATTTATGATACGTAGTGACATATTACGTAGATAAGTAGTGATTTATGACATCAAACATTTAGAGTTTTTAATATTGGATAGTCCCTTATCGTGAAAATCTTATAAATTACATTAGACAAACCATTTCAAATCTTTATCCTTATTACTGTAGATTTATTTGCTCCAATATAGGATAGCATATTAATGCATGAGGTGTAATACATTGTGCAAAAACCAAAATTGCCTTGATATTATTATGAAGGTAATTTTGTTTTTGCTCAATGATGGTTAGTGGAATTATTTCAATTCTTTATTATGCGAATAGTAATAATAATAATTTGTGTTAAAAGTTAAAGTATTGCGTTCTAAATAACGTATAGAATTGTATTATAAGTTTTTTTTTAAATATAGAAACCAAATGAGGTTATAAAATGTTACATTTTAAAAGTTGAAGGATTCAATATCACTTTTCTAGCGTTTTACTTAACTTAAATCGCACCTTGAGAGTATTTTTTCATTATAACTTTCATTTATTAATTATATCGAATATATAATATTCGATCTTCAACTGTTAATAATAAAAAGTCTCCATAATAACTGGTGTGAAGAGAGCACAGATATTTACATGCGAGATCAATCTTCTCGTAGGTAAATATGCATACAGCGTACCGGGAATTACTAGGACATTTCAATAAAGATACAAAAAATCAATAACAATCTTATTTTATAAAATTTACCGGTAAAGTTAGCGGTATGATAATTATACTAACGCCTTTAATTCTTGTACTTTGATGGTGTTCAGTGAAAATAAGAGGCATCGCGCAGTCTCGCGCGCGCTTCCCACACTAGCGCATCTTTGTAAAAAAAAATAAAAAAAAAACTGTAGTGGCAAAAAAGGTTTTAATCGTGTGTTACGACTCATAAACTTTTAGTGTTCTTTAGGTTGGTATGTATGTTACGTTCTAATTTATAAGCGCTGAGATTGAATAGATAATAAGTTCCTCTATATAAAATATATTTGTAATCCGAATTACAATATAGAAAATTAGACTTTATGACACTAAAGTTGGTGTATATAATACACTTTATCTGAAGTATAATTTATGTGGTTTACTTTTGAAATCTAGACTATTAAGAACCTTTTTGCCTCGATAGCTCAGCGATTGAAGGATGGTCTGAGATCCATAAGGTGTTCGGTTCAAAATCGACTCTGCTGCTAGTACATGCTAAAAAGGCTTTACTATAGTGGTAGCGTGACTAATAAACAAAGCTAAAAATACTCTTAATATTTTGCCTTTTTTTAATTCTTCATAAGAGGGCTCCATTTTCACCAAAGGAATTTTACAAACGGAGTATATTTAGATAAGGTAGATCTAACCCTTTAAAATTGAATGGTTCTATAAAATTAAGAGTTTCGTAACTTCTTTGACATTTTTGATTTTTGTCGTCAAAAATTAGCAAAATTAAATTGCTAATATTTTTTGTATATCTCATAAAGTCAAAGTGTCTTTAACAACATCATCGTTACTTATTTGGTTTTTACTTTTTATCATCGCATTTAATTTATTTAATCTGCAGTTAGGTAGGTATGCAATATTGTACAATGAATGTCTTGTATGCCAAAAAACTGGGTTCTTATAGCACTGCACCTATTTTAGGAATCTCGTGCTTTGATTTTTTAATGCCAATGTAATTAAATATTCATTGCTCGTTCAGGAACTTAGCTCGTCTTGAATCTTACTTGTATTGCAAAATTTAATAATACGGTGAATTTTAATGTTTTGTATGTAGAGACTACGAAAAGAATAAAAATTGATATAATATCGTTATAATACACGTAAAAGCTAAGCGTGACTATATCTAATAAGGCATTTTTTGAAGTTTAACTTGCGCTTAGCAATAATACCTGATAGTAAGCGTCGAATACGGTCCACGACGGAAAACTCTAGCCTTCTTTTATATTACAAGGGGCAAAGGAGCGGGCGGCTCACATAAGTAATAACCGACGCCTAAGAACATCTTCACAGCCAGAAGAAGCCAGAACGATACCATCATTTTACGTGACAGTATTGCCGCCACTTCACGCCGATCTTATGTGAGAAAGAGGTACCTGGACGCGCCGGCCCAATTCGGCTGCAGACCAAAAAGACTGTAAACGTGGTGCTACCTCTAATTAGCCTCTACGGCTTATACGATTACAATCTTGCTTTGGATATTCATATCCATAAAGTAATTATTCTAAAAAACCGGTCAAGACGTACTCGCGCACTAAGGGTTCCGGGTCATCACTTACTAGGTTACTTACTACTTACGTAACTTTACTAGGTTATTTTAAGATTCAGCTTTCATAAGATTTCTTTTAATTTGCCAGTCTCCGCATTTTTTGTGATGGAATAAAAAAATTAAGGCTTTTATAATTATTCCTACCCCTACTTGTACTTCATGATAAAGCGTCTTGCCAAATTTCTTGATTCAAGCCAACGGCAAATACTGTCAAGGTTTTGGTTCTCTTTGCAAATGTATGGGAAATGTGACATAAATGGCCATATCTTTTGATTATGTACATTTGGTGGGTTGATTTTTTTACAGCTTCAAGGAAACGCAGACCTCAGTATTTGGTATTAGTTTCAACTTTGTAGCTGTTTCAACGTTCCTGAGAAAAAGGGTTTTGACAGACAGACGGACGGACGGACAACCAAGTGATCCTATAAGGGTTCCTTTTTCTCTTTGGAGGTACGGAATCCTAAATATTACTTTATTACATAGACATTGATAGAACGCTTCACACATTGTCGGGTTCGTATGATACAAAGAAAACCTTCGAACGGGAAATGATGTTTAAATCGTGCGGATGAAGATTCTCAAGAGAACAAAAGAGTGATGGAGGAATTAGAGAAAAATAAACACGCAGCTTTACGACAGTGTTCAAAACACAAAGTGTTATTAGTCAATTAAAAGCAAAAGAGGAAGGGGAATACGTATTCTGGCTCAATATTACCTTATTTAAACCCATTTAGAGGTCATCTGCACCTGTTGACTAAAACACTTGCGGCCAGTTAGAATATAATCTTATACCAATACCTTATCTATCACGCGCCCCGGTGTAGCAGAATGTTGTAAATGTGGACACAGAGATAATACGTGCTTGTAAACGTCGCGATGACCTAGTGATAACAGCGCGCGGTTTTTTATTCCGAGATCGCGATCTTGAATCTAGATTAGGTCTGTAATGGCATATCATCGGCTGATATTCGGTCCTTTTCTTTTTAAAGTTCATAAAATACTTACATAATATATTAAAATACACTTCGAATCGTACCTCACTTCGTATTGCCCCTCCAAATGAGCGTAAAGTTAATCTTTTTTTTTTTCTTTAAGGCGTACCAAGTCAAAAAAATTGAATCATGTCATTATATGACCGTAACTTGCTGGGATACACAACATTCTTCAACTTCGGAATGTGTGCGATAAAAGGCCTGTGGGTTTGACGAATAAACAGGAAAACGTATGGATTTCTGTCCATGTTTTTACCGTTGAAATATTAGACCCTGTCTAACTCTCTGTTCTCCCTGTCTGGAATCAGTTGCCAGCTTCGGTATTTCCGAATTGATACGACTTAGGGACCTTCAAGAAACATACTCATTTCTCAAAGGCCGACAACGCATCTGCGGCCCCTCTGGCGTTGCAGTTGTCCATGGGATTCCGTAGTCACTTAGTTGAAAGCCGGCTGCTCGTTTGCCCCTTGTTATATATGCATATATTTAAACAAAAAATTTTTTTTGATGATCACCAACAATATACTCATTGGTTGAAAATGTTATATAATTAATGTAACAAATAGGGCCTGTCCGTTAAAACCGTTTACAATAGTCGCTATAAATGTGCAATATATAGTCCCGCGTTCCTGACTATATGCCTCCGTCCCCAAAATCCTTTGCAAACAATACTTACCAGGAAGAAAACATCACTAAAAATAGCATTATGTGTGTAATGAAAACTAAAGTATAATAAATTATTTTAGCGTAATTCATAATGATATCCAGATACTTATGCTCTGTAAAGTAAAAAAAAATATGTAGAATGTTCCATATATCAGAATGATAGACTTAAAGGTACATCAGGATGTACCTTTAAGTCTAGTAAGTAATTCAACAAACTTCAAAAATTGGTTAACTCACACAGCACTTAAGTTGAAATCTAAAAGGGACGGATTTCTTAGCAATGCTCCATGTGCGGGTATCGAGTACATCGTATTGCAGAGGAGGGAACCAGGGCACTGCCTGGGACTTGTGACCCGAGTGTAGGTTTGAGAGATGCTTTTCACATGCATACAAACATTCACCTCTACTGCCCGTATTACCTTACCTACCCAACCAGTTGCGATCTGATCTTATCCTATAAGTTAAGATAACCGATTGCCATCTGACGTCATCCTCGGAACCCCCACGATTTCTACAACCTTACGACTAATATCACAGAATGACATTAATCGGGTCCCACTGTTTTACGTGCCTTCCGAAACACTATCTCGGCTATGGATTTGTACCTTAAAATAGTAATTTAACGTCATATCTAGATATGTTATCGGTAAAAAAAGCAATGTATTCAAAAAAGGAATATATAAAAAACTACGCGAGCACTCATAAAGGTTAGCTTTTGGTAGTTAATTCATAAACGATGGTATGCTATTAAAAAGGCTATATATGCGATGGTGGCTGTATACCATTAGGCTTGTTTGCCAAGTTATTAAAAAAAAAAAACTAAATTGCAACAATGTTAGCAGAGTTGTGAGCATAAGCTAGCTAATATTATTAATTACGACGAGCGAAGCGAGATCAAACACCACTGTCCTACAACCTGAGCAGTTTTGGGGTAGGGGTATACTTTACTGAAAAACTAACACTTTCGACTTCATATCGAGACGTGTTATCTGTCGTAAAAGAATATAAGGAAAAAAGGGATATATGAATAACTACGCGATCCCTAACAAAGCTCAGCTTTTTACTAGTTAATTAATAAACGATGATATGCTATGCTAAAATATGTTAGTTTATCCAAGCGTGCATTTCGACATCACCACTCGCTCGGATAGGCACATCACTAGCTTTTAAAATAACTACTCAACGGCCTGAAATATTTGTCACGAAATTTATGCTCTGGAAATGTAAATTTCGATGGATCTTCCATGTCACTGCTTTGACGGTAAACACATCAGAATGACTAATGCCGACATGGTAAATTTTAATTACTTGTTTTAAATTATTAACGAAATATTCTGTAGTATGTATCGTCAATCATAAAATCAAATGTATTATTACCCTTACGTCCGTACTATTTTATATATAAAGTAGCGAACCCAGTAGACGCGGTCCTGTCCGAATGTTGGGTTACTTATTTACTATATTGTATTAACCTATAATATTATTCCCGTTCCCGCCTTTGTATATTGTGTATGTGCGTGCGTGCGTGTGTGTGTGTGTGTGTGTGTGTGTGTGTGTGTGTGTGTGTGTGTGTGTGTGTGTGTGCGTGCGTGCGTGCGTGCGTTTATCTCATATCAGCTAAGGATCCCGTCTATATAAGCGTGTCTTGACACGCTCTTGGCCACTTTTATTATATAACTAAAAATGCGGCATTTTAATTTTTAGTACTTATCAGTTTTCAATTGTAGAATTTTCATTTAAACGTCTTCTTCCTAAGCAATATAAATATCATTAAAAGATGTTCGCAAACAATGAATGTATTAGGCACATGATATTTTACTGAGAATCAAAAATCCTTACCGTGGCATCTGAATGGTGAAACGGCTATGTCATAGGAGTACTGAATTGAGTTTCTCGTGGATTTTTTTTCAGGGTGCAATAAACTCTCAGAAGCTTTTAAGTGAAATTGTTACAATATCGTACAAAAATTTGATTTAAAAAAATTAGGGTTTATAATTTATTTATAAAAGAGCTAAATATATGCATTTTGTACGTAAACATGAAAGTTATTTCGACAATTAACAGCGATGCAGTAATGTTGTAAAAAGAAAAGTTGCACCCGCACTCAAAATTAATCAGCGAGAAGCCATTGCGGTGACTGTTAGCAAAGCTTCCTAGCGCAATCCTCGTTTCATCATTTCTGCAGGTAAAAAAGTTGAGGGCTGTCCAATCATGTAAAATACAAAACGTATTACGTACATAAACGTACAAAGTATTAAATATACTTCGATACCTCCCAAGTAAATTGTGGTAACCTCAATTTCCCAACTTCACAGTAGAGCGTTACAAACGTTTACAATTGAAATAAAATCGCCATTATATAACACATTTCTGTATACAATTATATATCAATTATGACTATTACATTTTTGTGTACAATAATATATTAAAAAGAGACTGTTATATTACAATTTAGTTGTTTGTAACGCTCTACTGTTAAGCTGTTAAGTTGAGGTTACAACAAGTTACGTGGGAGGCATCGATTTACGCGATTTGTTGCACTATAAATATTCAAGACGTGGGTCATATAATAATAATATAATAATAATAATAAAAAACTTTATTCGCCAAACATACAGAGATTATAAAATTTAGTGTACAGTAAAGCTTAATATTTAAATTTAAAATTAGCTACCAGCTGCTTTTCAGTCCGTACCTGATGCAACTGCTGCCAACGCAGTATATGAAATTTTATAAAGAAATAAAATTCATGGTAGGTTTAAAAGAAAGGAAGGAAAAGTCAAGAGATTATTTAAAAATACTAAACAATACAGAATTGGTAGCTACTTCAGAAGGCTTCAAATAAATTGACTAATAGCAGATGAGCCAAAATTATTCTAATAGTTTTATAATAGCATAGCCCAGTCAGGTGTTATATTTTTAAGCTACTAATTAATTTATCCTATATTTTACAGTCCAACAACCTCCAATGATGAATAATCCACCCCCACCACAAAATCAATATGTCCGTAAGTATAATTTTTGTTAACGCAAGTTAATTAACACTTCTAAATTTGTTAAAAATATATATAAACATTATAAAGTTGACTGTAAATTAAATCGATGAAAGCCGGCTGCGCGCAAGAAAAAGTATGAGTCATTTTCACGTTTCGCCTTAGATTAGTGTCACGTTCCACTCGTTAAGAGAGTGCGGAATAAGCGATAGAGATGCTGCACGATAGGCCTAAGCGTTCAACGCTACCACGTAAAATTATCGTCCGGAAATCGACTCTACAAACAACCAAATTTTTTTATCAGTACTGTGGCGTGTATGTCAAGCGTATTTTTCATTATTATTTATTTTCACATTTAACGTTATTTTTCCTTATTCCCTCATTGCTGAGGATAGTGACCAACGACCAAGCCATCTCCATAAGTTAAGATCATGTGCAAAGTTGACGGCACTTTTTTATGGTGTCAGACCAACAGTCGCTATGCCTTTGACCAGGATTGCGATCCATTTTCCCTAGAACAATTAGACTCTCCATATAGCGATTTGATGACCGTATGGGAAAGCACACCAAGGTGGAAAGTTTCGGCGACGAATGGAAGTTGGGAGCGTAGGTCGATATGCTCAACCACCGCAAAGAAAGATCTTTGAGTCCAGTAGGAGGTAGTAGGAGTTGCCCGGGGCGGCCGAGCCTCGCCGACAGTTGTGCTTCGGAAAGTCTATATATAGTAACCGTAAGTAGAAACTTCCCTAGCGTGTGTTGGTTTGTATGGAGACTTGTATCCATACAAACCAACACTCGCACTTGTATGGGGTCTGTATCGTACAGCGCCATCTAGTTTGCTTTGGTGTAACCTTTTCCACTCGACATCATTGCCATCTCGTTATGTAGCGGTGGCAATAATAATTTTGGAGATTATAGATAAAGAAATTCTTTTTCTTTGAAGTTTTTAAAGAAATGGGGGGCGAAATGTATTTTATGTCGAAAAATATGAACAGGGCAGGTGCGCCATAACTAGATCTCGCTCCATACTAAAACTTATCTCGGGCCGGTACTGGTGGTACTGTTGCTTGTAACTAAATAAAGCACGCGACTTACTCCCGTTGAATCCAGTGGTTTTGTCAAAGAATAGATTTTAACTTTTCGTCCAGAACCCTTATTTTTTCTCTTTCTTGTTGAATTGTCCAATACTTATTTTAAAATCGACCATCGATTTTAATAAGTTGGTCCCGCAAAAATAACCAGTATATAACTCGATGGTAATTTAAGAAAAATTCGAAATATGTTGTGGTTCCAAACTCGTACAAATACTTGCAGGTGATCGAAGAGGAGTCTGCGTCGTTGAGGCAGAAAAATATGGAATTCGAATTTGAAAAAGCCACTTTTAACAAACAGACAGAGTTTGCTAAAAATGTGTTAAAAAAACAGGATGAAGAAGTTAAGGTCAGCACCAAAATATGTCTTTTATTCCACTGTTCGTGCATCCGACATAATTGTTGCTTAGGCTTTTTTGTTAGACGAAGGGGTCCAAAGAGGACGCGCGTCCGCGACGTATTGGGAAGTTGCATCAAACTATATTTGTAAGAAAAATAAAATTTGTTACGATATTAATTGTGTTGCTAATACTGTAAATAACAAAAGTATATTCATTTTACAGATGCTAAAAGAAGATATACAAAAAGAATATCAAGACAAAATAGCGAAGATAGATGAAGATAGAGCGAAAGTGCTTAGAGAGAGTGCGCTCGTCGCAAAGGAGAAGGCTTCCGTGCAGAGCTTGAAGTTGGAGCTAGAGGTCAGTTGTGTGTTTCTTAATGAGATTATGTTTTATCAAGCAGCTATTTCAGTAAAATGTTTGAGTAAAATCGTGGGATACAGTAATGTTTAAAATGTGTAGTTGGTATAATTGAAAATTGTAGAAAACGAAAGCGGAATTACAAGCGCAACTGGAAGAGGTGGCAGAAGAGAGCGCGAAGATGGAGGCCGAGAAGCAGGAGTTGCATCTGGAGCGACAGAGAGTTACGGCCAAGTGAGTGGGAGAATTGATATTCCACTTCTTTATATTAATGCGTAAAGTGAAATTTTCGTTACTTACCACTTTAAGAAAGTTGCGTGAATGGAAGCATATTAAATTTAGCACTATTATAATTTACTTTGCTGAGCCCGTGACTTCATCCGCATAAAATTAGGTAAAGAAACAGATTCAATTTTAATATGAAATATATAGTCTTCCTCTATAAATGGGCTATCTAAAACCGTAAGAATTTTTCAAATCGGACCAGTAGTAGTTCCTGAGCTAAGCGCGTTCAAGAAAACAAGCAAGCTCTTCAGCTTTATTAATTAGCATATAGAGTGTAGTATGCAAATGCAAATAAAATATGAATTATTAATATACACACACACCAATGCCAACCAATTTACACACACATGTATACATTTTACTGTAAGATTGTGTTTCAAAGCGTGGTCTTGACAATGGAAAAAATATTTATTGACAAATATTACAATCGTACCGGCAATGAAAATTTTGTATATAGTAGATTTAAATAAGCATATATATCAAGATTTGGGTCCGAATTTCGACCTTAGGAGACCTCTAGAATACATTATTCTAGATTTTTTTCTTTAGTTAGAAATCCTTAGCACGACCCCGAATCACACTAACCGATTTTATCATTTCCTTCATAGAAACAGCTCAATCAAAACCAATATTTCATTTCATATTAATAACTATAAAAATCGCAATAACGCATTCGTATCGCATCTTGAAGATAAAAAATTAAAAGGGACCAACTCCACACCGCAAGCCACTTCAAATGATTTATGCAGGCCATGGCCATAACGGTATTTTTGGTAGAAGAAATCCAGCAAAAAATAACCATACGCCCATGTGGGATACGATGCGACAGGTCGTTTTGATTTTGAGAAATTTTGGGTTGGCCAACGGCACTAGTTTGCGGATAAAATGTTTTTTAATCTAAAAATAATGTAAGAAATAATCGTGCCTAATTGTGACCAGCCACTGTTCTCTATACTCTATCTATCTGTCTGTATGTCTGTCTGTCTGTTTGTCTGTCTATCTATTTATCTTCGTTACTAATTTGTTAGCATCCCATGGATTCACCGTGCGGGTGCCGGGTCCATCGCGTTGCAGAGGAAGGAACCATAGCAGTGCCTGAGACTTACAAACCGAACGAAACGCGACAACAATACCATCACTTGACGTGACAACATTGCCGCCACTTCACGCCGATCTCATGTAGGAAAGAGGTACTGGTACCCGGTAACGCCAGCCCAATTCGGCTACAAGCATGGCACTATCTCTAATTAAGGTTCCAAATCGTATAAGTTCGGAAACGCCACCGGTGACATCTGATTCCACAGAGAAGTTGTTTGAAGGCAAGAAGTTACTGAAGCCACACATTTGTGGTACAAAACATAGGTAAAAAACACACGCACAATGCAAAAAGACAGCGTAGTTTACATGCCAGTGACACCGGAAAGTGAAGACATACTTAGCGGGTCGCTAAATCGCCTGGCAACAGCCATTGTACGAGTGGCACCGCCAAAAAAATCCCCAGCCCGGGTTTAGTGTCCTTTCTGCATCCGCGTACATCCCACTCGTTTAAATAAGGCTTAAGATACACTGTAAAATACTATAGCAATTTCGAGAAACATCGAGAAAACGGTAGGCGGAAGAAGTTTGATAATCACCACCACTAATAATATGGAAATAGGAAACAACTTCCGCGCAAGGAAAATTATACGTTAAATATTATAAATTAGCTTTACACATTCAAATATCGACAACCATCAATATTCAAGTAACGTATATAAAGAAATGAATAAATCATACACACTTTCATAACAAAATTCGTCTTTCGATAGAAGAGACATATAGAGAAAAGAGAAGGATAAGGATATGAATGATAATGGATATTAGCTAGAAGAAGCAGTATACCCACAGTATATATTAATACAGACAGCAATAGGATTTGCATGAGAAGCTAAACTACTTTGCTTTAATCCGCGAATGAAATTACGACGATACGATACAACGAACGATAAAGCAAAGTAGTTTAGCTTCTCATGCATGTCATGGATTTCCGCAAAGTAACGCCTGATTCTATCAATTATAGCAATAGGATTCATAACTACAGGATCCACCTTCTGGATATCTTTATTTATAAAATTCTACTGTACGTTTCTATGTCACTGAACTAGGAAGCTGACTGGACCGATTTGAATAATTTTTTGTATGCGTTTGGGTGGTACCGTACAAATTAGTCCGGTAGATGGCGCTGGAGTTGGTATCTAGGTTATTTATGCGGGCAAACGAGCAAACGGATCAACCGAGATCAGGTGATCAGCGTCGCCCATGGACACCTGCAGCACCAGAGGGGCCGGTAGTGCGTTGCCGGCTTCTAAGGAATTTATTAATCATTATTTTTTAAAGGTTTCATACATATGTATATACTTTGCGTATATTTCGATTCTAGTTGAGAAGGCTATATTTAAAGGTTAATAAAAACAAATTAGTGGGTTGTAACAAAAATACGCATTGTTTGTTCGAGTTAAAAAGGGTTCTAAAAATCCAAATAGCAATTGTATATTAATTAAAGCCACCGACTTCCACTGCTCGGATAAGGTAATTTGCGCGATAAGGTTCAATAAGTCTTGCTTTGTTTATTTCCCATAATAATACGCTGCCTAATTATATATTTGTTATACAAAAAGAAAACCCACTTTCGTTTCTTAAACATGAATTAAATAAGTATACAGTAAAGATTTTTATCTTCGTAGTTTACTTTCTTATTTTTTTTTTATTTTGTAACATTTAAAGATAAAAAATGTTCAATAGATGTGTAATCTATTTAATTCATAGGCTTATTGTCTTAAAACAGAGGTCAGCGACCTTTTGACAGGTAAGGGCCACATCGCTAAAAAATTAGATGCAGGTGGGCCACATTGTTAAGTAGTTGGATGTAGGCGGGCCACACTTGTTATTTTGAAGTAGGTGCCTAATTATCTATTTATATAGGTAGACATTGTAAGCTATATTAAAAGCTATAAATTTTAGTACCATATTTTACACACGTGTAATGTTATGAATTAACTATTGTTTTGTGTGAAGACACACCAAGGTGGAAAGTTTTTCGGCGGGGAATGAAAGGTGGGAGCGAAGGTCGATATGCTCAACCACCGCACCGCGTTCGCCGACAGTTTTTCATCGAAATGTCTATATATAGTAATCGTAAGTAGAAACTTCACTAGCGTGAGTTAGTTTGTATGATGATTTTCAGTGTTTGTACTGCGGTCGTCGTCATCCGTACAGCGCCATCTGGTTTGCTTTGATGTAACCTTTTTTCCACTCAACATCATTGCCATCTTGTTATGTAGCGGCCGCTACTGTTTATTTATAAGAAATAGATGGCTATTCACAAAACAGTTGCGGCCCACAATGAGAGGGACTGACAGACAATTAAAAAAGTTTTAATTTCTGGTTATCTTATAGATATCGTATACAGTATAGTCATATGTATAAAGCTCTATTTTTAAAAGAGTGTCTAACGAGTTTCTTGCTGATCCTTGTCGTGGCTCCACTCTTCCGAATCACTGGCAATTTTTAAAATATTTGACGACTCAAATGAGTCAAAGTCTACTTTAATAAAATGTAATTTAAATTCGAATCTAAACTGGAATAACGCTAGGTACAAAAGAAGAAAATAATATGTAAAGATTGGGTGTTTAGGTTTTTCTGTGTAATTTTTGAAGGTTGTCCGAATTAATCTTCATTATATGTTCTATAAATACAAATTATTTTGACTAGAGGTGTCTGGTTGAAATTCAGCCAAAATTTGCCCTTTAAATTTGCGTACCAGATTTAAAACAATGTACAAAATATTAATTTTTTTTAACGACGACATTGTTTGTCATTAATATTATCTACGGTCGTCATGACTACGCTTTGACGCCATCTTATTGTAAAATGCATACATGTGTGTGTAAATCGTTTGGCATTGGTGTGCGTGTGGTTTTATTTTAATAATTTCATATATTTGTAATGCCTATTTTATAAAAATATTAGCATTCGCTAATCCTCGTCTGTATAAAATATATTTATTCTAAATTCATGAAAAGGTACCGAAAATTTTTGCTTCACATATTAATTTATGGATTACGTCAAGTAGCAAAGCGATGACGGTCATAATGGGTACGAAAAAGGAGTAAAAGAATTGCTAGTGCAAAGAGCCGCTCAAATATAACACTGAATTATTTAAAGTAGTCAAAAAGTAGGAATAATATACGCAAAAAGGAGACATCTTTATTTGTTAGCGTAAACGTAACATCGGCTATTATAATTCAACGCCTTTCTCCCAGACAGCTGAGATATTACGCCATTTCTCTAACAAAAGGTAAATAAAATCTTTCGTCACAATGAAGCGAACAATTTTCCATTTTCCGTACATTTGATAACATGATTTACAATCTCGGAAGGTGGATAAAGATTGAGAATCGTGACGAAATGGCAGGTGGCTGAGCGTGATTTCAATTTCTGTAAGAAAAAAGGTGTGAAAAAATTTATATCGGGAAAAGGTGGTTCAATGCGAATTATCTTAACTCGCCCCACAGCCAAACCTTCTACAATTTAAGCGGAGCCCGGTACTAGACCGGTATAGCGCTAGATGGAACAAGTATTAACCTAGAAACCAGCTATTATTAAATCGAATCAGAAGTCCTAATTCCTAACAAATTGGTTTAAACGTCTTGCAATAAACATAAAACGTCCAAAGAAAACAATTAAGGTTGTGTCGGGGCGATGTAAATCCTTGTTACAGGGGACGCAATGAAAACCAATTTTAATTTACTTAGAGTTCTTTCTCCTTTAATTGTACTATCAGTGGCACCTGAGGCGGGCGTCTTCAGCTAATGGATGGCGGCCGCATTTACACCGTTAAGAAACCTTTATCACATCATTAGAGTGATTTTTAAAGTAACGTTCAATATGCTCTATTTCTAGCGTTATCACGGTATAGTGTCTAAGTCCGCTAAAATTGCAGCGGATATGGCTGCGAGGCGATTTAAGATGACGCTATCGTCGAAATCCCCAGAATCTCTACAATCTCACGACTAATATCACTCAGTGATATTAATCGGGACCTAGTGTTTCACGAGCCTTACGAAACACGGAAAGGTCGGATTTTTGCAAACAAGTTGTAGAATGTATCACCCATCTATTACCTGGCCGCAGCAAGAACTGTGTAACCTAGCGATCCACTCATTTTCATTTTCAGAGCTATAAACATATGGTATTATTTTGGTTTTATACTTCAATAATTAGGAACATTTATAAATCCATACAACATAATATTACAAATGTGCTGTTACGTTTACACGCCTAAAGCGCTGAACCCATTTTGATGAATTTCGGTATAGAGATAGATTCACCCTCGGGGATGAAGGTAGGCTACTTTTTGTCGCAAAAATGAAATTTTAAAGAGATGAAATAGGGTTTGAAGTTTTGTATGAAAGTCGAAGAAAACAACGCGGATGAAGTCACGGGTTAAAGTTAGTAACTCATAATGTCATAAACGCACCATATTACCAAATTACTGTTTTACTCGAAATGTACTTTAATAAGAAGTAGCTACCACATCTTTTTTGTCTGCAGCCGAATTGAGCCCTAAAACTTCCGAATTTCATTTCACCTTTAGGACTGATGATTACATTTGGCTAGAAAGAAAGAAATAACGGCCTTCTTTCAGTGCCTCAGCCGCTCCTGGTGGCATGGCATTAGGATCTGGCTTGCGAGATAAATGCTCTTGCCACTGATAATACAAACAGTTTATGAATAAATAGAGTTCTAAAAGTATTTTCGAAAAGTTTTTTTTTTTAAGAAAACAGTGAACTAGGCAGGAGTTTTCCGAATTTGGCTAGACAAAGCAAGTCAGTCCCAAGTTTATTTGAAATATTCTAAAGACGCGAACAATATTGTATTTTTTAGTATTTTTAAATAATCTTTCTACTGTTCCTTTATTTATTTTATTTAAAACCTTCCCTGAAATAATGGAAATAAGACAAAACAAATAGAATGTAATTCGGTCCAGCAGCTTAGGAGTTTAGCGAGACTAGAAAATGATTGATTTAAATATATATGGAATGAACGAATGATTCAATTCAATTCATTCATTCATTCATTCATACAAACATGTATAGATTACAAGCTAATTTCCATGACTTCGTTCGCGTTAAATTAAACTTATAACAGGCACTTAGTCCTCCTTAATTTAGCCCTATAGAAAAATCCGCTTTTAGCGGATTTCTACTACCTTCTTGCCAAATTTTCTCTTTGTACGTTCCTCGGTTTTTGAGTTTCTGTGTTAGGTGACCTTTCGCTTTTACACAAATAGAGTAAATAAATAGTGATAGAAGTTACCTCCAGAAACTGCAGGTGGTGACGATTTAGTCTCTGATAATAGTTGCGTAGTGCCTTCTTCAGGGGGTGTGGTGGACGGGGCGGTAAGCCTAACAAGAAAGATGCAACTCGTGGGGGACCCCAGGACATTTTTTTAGCAGCCGCTCTTACTGTCGATCCTTCTGCTCGTCTACATTGATAATAAATTATTAAAAACTAGATTTTTCCCACGACTTCATACATGTTAACTTAAACGCCTGAAAAACCTTATACCTCCTGAACCTTAAGTTAATTATAAACCAACCTCATTGCAAAATTCCATCTTTGTACGTCACGCGGTTTCCGAGATAAGTGACTTAACGCTTTTAATTTAATAGATTTGGTGGGGCCAAAGCTGTATTTACCGCCGGTGGCTAATGCGCCGTTAGGTGGGACGCTAATGCACCGCAAGGTGGGACGCTAATGCGCTGGTAGAGGAGACGCGATATCCGACCTCCTCCGTGTTTCGGAAGGCACGTAAAATAGTGGGACCCGATTAATGTCACTTTGTGATATTAATCTTAAGTTTGTAGAGATCGTGGGGGTTCCGAGGATGACGTCAGGTAACAATCGGTCATCTTAACTTCGCCCCACAGCCAAATCCTCTGCTATCTAAGCGGAACCTGGTACTTAACCGGGATAACGCTAGGAAGTAGAGAGATATATATAAATAATACAACGTATATGAATTACATATGACCTTCTGATTTTGGTATGTATTTTGTCAAATAGAAAACGAAATAGTTTGTAGTTTCATTAAAATGATTTAAGTCCTTCTTGTAGTATAAAATATTAGTAAAATGAATGTAGGGCCTTGAGTGACAAACGCACTGGTTACACGTGTGCCCTACATGTTGGCTTACAATGTCCAATTTGATATACCTAAGGGTACTTTAATGGCAGACCATTATAAATAAATAAGGCATAAATCTAAATTTAAACTGAAAATCGCTATTCCTGTATTGTTACAGATACCTTTTATTATTTACTAGCTGCTTCCCGCAACTTCGTCCGCGTTAAATTAGATGAAAAATTTTGATGTGATGATATAAAGCCTTCCTCAATAAATGGGCTATCTAACACTGTAAGAATTTTTCAAATCGGACCGGTAGTGCCTGAGATTAGCGCTATAAAGTGAACAAGCAAACTCTTCAGCTTTATATCTTAGTATACATAGATATACATTAAAATGAAAACTAGGTATATTTTGGGTTAACATTTTTGTCACTAAAAAAAATTTTTAGGATAACATCATCGTCATTGGTGTATAACATCTACTTCAGATCAATTAAACGATGTCGGCCTTTTTTTTAATGTTTCTTTAAATATACGAGTAACATATTCATGAACAAGTATACGGTTACATTGCATACTAATAATTTCCTTAGATACCTTGATTCCTCAACGGCAGAAGGACGAACTGAAATCTGTAACGTGCCCGGTTCAAACACCAGCCCCGCTGGGCTTTGGTCGTAGCCACGCCTATCACAAGCGTTTATATTATCTTAACTGGAGTTGTTACGAGAATGTGAGGCATACCTCAAATTATTCTTAACAATATTTTTTTTTAAATCACATCTCTTCTTGGCACCATTAGCAGGCTCTGGAAACCGATTGATAGGACCTCAATGCGAACGTCTTACAAGTACGCATTACACATCATTATTGACTTCCTCGGTCTATAATTAGATCTTTTCTATAGCACTGTATCACTATATTTTCATTATACGCAATGCAAACGCGATACCGCAGTAAGAGTAGGTTAGACGCGACTTCCTAGATTTGTTTACATTATTACATAATAGCGAAACTAATAAAAGCGTGTCAAGATACGGATTAATTACAATAAATATGGTCAACTTTATTAGATAATTACATTTTAAATATAATTTCTTCCTAAACGCCTTGTTATAAAAAATAAAATCATAATATAATAAAAAACACTAAAAATTGCAGATGATAAATATTCTTCCGTTCTTTTCGACAGCATTGCCGTCACGTCAAGTGATGCTATTTTTGTCGCGTTTCGTTCGTTTTGTGAGAGTTCCCGGTGGGTTAAACCCCTTTTTAAAGGTCGGCAACGCATCTGCGAGCCTTCTGGTTGCGCGTATGTCCACAAGTGGCGGTTTCCCTAAGTGACCACTTAGATGAACAGCCAGCTCCTTGCTCCTTGTAATAAAAAAATAAAAAAATTGATAAATTAAAAAAAAATCGAGCGAAAAGATAACACAGAGATGAATTCCACTCGGAAAAAACACGCAATATACTTAATGCGTAATGGCGTTATAAGTTGATAGTATATATGGAAAAGTTTATGATATTAAGTTTAGTACATTTAAATAAAAACTTTTTTTAAAGTTTTTTTTTACTAAATATTTATTTTGTACCTATCTAATTTGCTTAAAATGTTTAAAAGAAAAGAATTTGTTTAAAGGATGTGTCTATGAAGGCAATAAATAAGGTAAGTTTAAAAGTTATAATTTTTATTTGAAAATTGTGTCTTTACAATAAATAAATAAACTTAGTGCTATGTTATTAATACTCGTAATTAAAATTAGGCAATTTGTACATTAAACAGAGGGACTAATTAAAATTTCCCTTCTCGACTTAAAAATTCACCAATGTTTAAAGCAATTCTTAAATTAATCACACCCTTAATTACCTTGAAAATATCATAAAATATTTCAATAAAGAAGAATACAAAAGCATATTTACAAAAGAAGACAATAGAATTCGTGTTTTCATTATATCTAATCGCTTAAATTCCTGATCGTATTTACTTTAGCCACTTTGTAAGTACAAACGATTCCAAAAATCTCTTGGGTATCAATGTGAAAATAAAGTGTATGTTCCGATATACACTGCGAGCACTGTAAGCTGAGACGTCAATTTTGTATACAGTAAAGGTATTCCTTTATCGTTTGTTAATTTTCTTGCAAGAACCGCTCTGTTTTTGATTGATCACGTGATCAAAGTACTCAGTGCACTGAAGCTCGAAAGCGCAGGTGCTCACAGTGTAAAAATGGCGATTATTTATGACCTTATATATTTCCATAGGGTACTGCAGCAGTATATTGGCAGTGTGTAACGAAACGATTTTATAACCAGCGCGAGTGTTGAGTAGTATACGTAGTGTATTTCGGAACATACCCCTGGTCTATCACAAATTATCGACGAGGTAGCAGCAATCACGCCTTAATGCAATTTAGCTATCGCTTTATATGTAGGAGATGACAAATGCAAAGAGATTGCATTATATTAATTTGAAAGTATGGCCAGAAGTTATATATCTTCAATGAATAAATGCTTCAGTTCATATCCTAAGTTACTAGCTATATCAATATAGGCGTAACTATTGAAAATGATCTAATGGCCTATCTATTGGCCCAACCTATCTGACTGGTAAGAGATCATCTCTGATCGCAGACGTAAGCTATAGCCGCTGGGATTTCCAAGCTTCCATAGTGTGGTGCGCCGAGTCCACGTTCACGCCACACTGGTGACAGATCGCCGTCTCTTCGCGCCTGTCAATTTGATGTAAGCACTTAACGAACCACCCGTGCCCGGTAAACACTTGCACCAATCTGAAGATAAATGACCCGCACGGTCTAGTGAGCCACCTCTCCGGGTTAGGACGGATAGATTCCACTATCTTTAGGACCGCGTCTGGAGACTCAAGGTCTATCGTCCAATTTCCGATCAAGACTCGTGACTGTTAGCTTGTGGTGTCCCTCCTGTTGTCTGTCACCCCTCGGTGGTGGAGGTAGGCTGCAGCAAGAACACGACCGTGGAGGTTCGAGGGAAGATCTCCTGCTAGGGTAAACTTACCCTTAAAGAGAACTCTTCCAGCTATCCTTTGAGTTTTGGAGAGAATTCGTTTTTGTTAAATATAAATCTATCCTGTTACTAAAAGGAAAAAAAGATGACAATAAAACATATTTAGACCTTTTAATAGCCGAAAGCTGACTGAGGTATCTTCATGGACGCCATTTCTGTAGTACAACCATTTTGCTGTGGTACCGCCATTTTTTTTTCTGTAGTAGGTACCATCATTTTTCTGTAGTGCCACTTTTTTTTGTTTTTTTTTTTTTTGTACTACCACCTGCAACCATCAATGAAGCTTCGATATACGAATGGTCTACAATTCGCGAGGTACTCGTTTCGAACCCCACTAAGCTATCCTCATTGGTACTCCTAATACAAGTTTTTAAAATAAATGCTTACTTAACTGGAGTAAAAGTATTCGTTACATATAAATGTTTTCATTTATAAACCGAGTAAAATCCGATCTAAGTACCTCTAAGTAAAGATCACATTCATCTTGGAAAGGTGATGAACGTAACAGTCCATTCGGTCCATTGGCGTCAGCAGTCTCTTATAATCTGTGGGCTTAGCACGAACATTTCATCCTCAGTCAGTCGACGAGCACGAACATTTTTGTACTAAGTATAGAAATGTTCGTGCATAAACACGATTATATATATAATCATAATGGTTTACATTTTTTTGTTGCAGCCTGGTCGAGTTGCTACACTAATAGAAGATAAAGAGGTATGAAATGTTTTATTTAACTTAATATACATTTTACAATATTTGAAAAAAATTGAAAAATAGGTTTATAATATTCTCAAGTATCTGCTATTAATGTCAAGTATCTAAATTAACGTTTTTATAGCAAGAAAAACATAAATTTAAGGATTAAATTTCACTCCCAAGACACTTGAAGTTCAGTCATGACGTGATTTTATTTTAACAATGTGTTTTACTAAGCGTCACCTCGAAGTTTTCGCTGTGACCGTAAAGATCGCAGTCGTCAAATGTCGAATGTCTGAATGATCGTTATGCTCGCTTATTGGAACGCATTTATGATATACGGTTACGTCATAGTCTCTGCTGAGCTTAAGCTATCAAGGCAAACAAGGCTATTTTTGTATTTTGTAGTTTCTTTTTTTTTTGTGAATCCCTATTAATCAAGCTCGCAATATAAAAATAAATACGTAAAAACTTTATTTTTCTTATTTGATCAGATAAATACATGATTGAAATGACGTGATACATAGGTCACACAAATACACTATGCACGTAACATAGTGTATTTGTATGACGCGTGTTTTCCTGCGGCTTATAGAATTCCAGTTTTGTTTCTTTTGAATTCATGATTAATACACTTATTACAGTTACATCATTTACATTATCCTGTTTCATTTTAATTACATCAATTAATACACATTTGTAGAACGTAAAATATTTCTGTTTTTATTTCTTTTTTTCCCACTTAGCTGTATCGTATATGATGTGTTTACCTCTAAGTAGCTTAAAATATTGGCTTAATATTATGTGTCCTCTAAATGGCGTAAGTTTTAAATGTATTAGGCTGATCGTAAACTGAATAAATTAAAAACAAAACCTTTTTATGCGCCTTCAAGGAAAATGGCGGAGAGTGTATTTTATTTCTACGTATATTCTTCTCCTTCTTCTTAGTTTTATCCTGGTTAAATACCAGGGTCCGCTTGGATTGTAGGGGATGTGTCTGTGGGCGAGTTAAGATAACCGATTGCCATCTGACGTCATCCTCGGGAACCCTTAGTGATAACAAAGTATGCGAAATATCGAAGCAGTAATTAATCAGGGGCAGCGCAGGGCTTTGTAGTCCTTTTGGTCTGCAGCCGAATTGTACCGGCGTCCAAGTTCTCACATAAGATCGGCGTGAAGTGGTGTCAAAGCCGGTGAGGTCGCCATGGTGTCACGGTGAGGTACCGCTCTTATTCAGTTTAGCTTTCTGTTTATTTAAACGTCGTTAGAATTTTTTTTTCTATTATTTCATCAAAGGATTTTTATTAAGAATTATGTTTATTCCATTATCCGCAGGTGCTCGACTGGAAAATTAAATATGAGGAGTCCAACAACCCGGTGTTGAGAGCGTCTAGATTTTTTACCGAAAAAGTCAGCAGCGTTTTCGGTAACCTATTCGAGAAGACGGAACTCTCGAAGACCGTCACCGAAATATGCAAAATCGACCCGAATTTCACCTCGCAGAAGTTTCTAGAAGACTGCGCGAACGACATCATACCGAACATACTGGAGGCGATGGTTCGCGGCGACATGGAGATACTGAAGGACTGGTGTTACGAAGGCGTTTACAACATCCTGTCGACACCTATGAAGCAGTGCAGACAGCTCGGATACAGACTGGACTCGAAAATTTTGGACATAGAGAACATTGAACTCGTTATGGGCAAAATGATGGACCAGGGGCCCGTGCTGGTCATAACATTCCAGTCTCAACAAATAATGTGTGTCAGAGATGCAAAGAGGAACGTCATAGAAGGTGATCCAAATAAAGTGATGCGGGTGAACTATGTATGGGTGCTGTGTAGAGACCCTCAGGAGATAAACCCCAAAGCGGCCTGGAGACTGTTAGAGTTGTCTGCGAACAGTGCAGAACAATTGATATAGGTTTATTTATAAATGTAGATGATTAAATCGTTTATTGTTGAATTACGTTTTTGTTTTACTCCTATCATATTAGAATTCGGTGCTGTTGAACCTACACCTGGGTCACAAGTCCCGGGCACTGCTATGGTTCCTTCATCTGCAACGCGATAGACCCGGCACCCGCACGGTGAATCCATGGAATGCTAAGAAATTCGTCTCTTTAAATAACGTAAATGCCCGATTAAAATGAGATAATTAAAAAAATCACCATGCGGTTTTCACAAGTAGATAGTGATAGTAGCTTTAAATAAGAATATGGTACGCAAATGTAAAGATTTCTGGTCATCGATTTCTTATTCCCATAAAAACTCACCAAAAGAATGCATGTATGCTGGATTCAGACGCCATCTTGGTTTTGCGCTACCAACAATTTCAGCGGTCTCGAACATGTCACCTTTATCATATTTTAAAAGTCAATTTATTTGTCCACACGAGAAAAATATTGCAAAGAATTAAAATTTAGTATATAGCTTTAATAAGTATATAGTACACAATTCTAAACATTTGTACCCGAATATCGACCAGGCGACCATATGTAGTTTGTATTAAAATAAAGTAAAATACCTTTACTGTTAGCAAATTTAACAACAGCATAACTTAAATTCCGATCTTTGGTATGTAGTCCAACGTTGTAAACGTCTCCTAAAACAATAAATGATTTAAAATTACGATTGAATTGTAAATTTTCGGTCCAAATAGGTATTATGACCAATATAAATTGATTACTACATACAAAAGGTTCTTTAGAAGAGGTCATAGCAGTAATACTTCAATATATAAGATATACAGATCTACAAGCGGAGCCGGTAGACGTTGTCCTGCCCGAACCTTGGGTTACTTACTATTTGCTACATTCTATTATGCTATAACATTATTCCCCGTTCCCGTTCCGGTATTTTTTTCGCTTTCGCTTAGCTGTTCCTTTTTTATTATGCTAACCTTGTCCTCACAATAATGAACATAACAAAAAAGAAATTATCCCATTTGGTGCTGTCGTTCGGAAGTTATGCACGTCCATACATTTCAGCGACTCATTTTTATTCGCCCTTTGTTGATTGTCAATACAGAATTTTCAGAACTGAGGTCATCAGAAGATTTCTATCTTAGCAGAAGATTTAATCTTCTCAGAAGTCCTACCATTGGGCATCACGTGAGGGTGCGCCGTATGAGATACGACCAAGGAATCCGATAGTTCCTTTCTTTCCAAGGTCTTGAGACTTACTGGATCTATTCTGCAAACACAAAAGACAAGTAAATTAGTGGTATAGTTTTGTAGGGTTCCGTACCTCTAAACGAAAAAAAGAACCCTTAGGATAGGATCACTTCGTTGTCTGTCTGTCTGCCTGTATGTCTATCGGTCAGGAAACTTTTTCATAGAAACGCCTTTTTTGTCCATAAACTTGTCTCGAACCAAGTCGTTCATCTGAAATTAGGTGATCACTATGATATACATATTCATATTATCTATACTAATATATAAAGCTGTTTGTTTGTTTGTTTGAACGCGCTAAGGTTAGGAAGTACAGATTAAAGAAGGCTATAGGCTATATAGCATCACGCTGAGTCCAAAAGGAGGGGAGCACCAATGAAGAATGTTTCAAAATCGGGGGTTCTTTTCCCCATTTGAGAGCTTCCGCTGCGTAAATGGTTAAAATTTCGCAAAAGTCATGTACGACAAAATTGTTCCCATTTAAAAGTTCTAAATAAAAGTCCGCGACAGTATATGTCTATCTTTTAAGGTTGGCTCGGTATAACCTTTTTTATGCTTATGGAATTTATTCCAAAATAATGCACTATTTGTGAAGGTCTTTTTATAAGCATAATATTAATCCTCGTCCAAAAACTATTTATTTTTAAGCCTCTAAGTGATAAGAGTGGCGCACGCGGACCAAGTCGTGAGGTACAGCTAGTGATAAATAAAGGCACATCAGAATGGATGAAGGCCCATCAGTGGGCGTACTTCAATAATTTAATACTATTATCCTGCACTCCAGGAAAGCTGGGAGAGATCTATTTTAGAGATAATTGTTCCTTTGTTTGCTTCCTGTCTATGTTGTGTATTTTTCTGTATATAGTTTTAGGTAAATGAATAAATAAAAATAGAGGTTTGCATTTGAAGATGTAATATCTTCCAAACTGGGATAACTCACAGAGCACTTGAAGTTGAAATATAAAAGAGATGGATTTCTTAGCAATGCTCCATGAATTGACTTTACGGGTATCGAGTCCATCGTATTGCAGAGGAAGGGACCAGGGCAGTGGCCCTGTTTAAACATTTTGACGATGTCAATGTTTGATGTCACTTTTTGAGAATGATTTTTATAAACTTTTTTAAGTAAACCTTTTGTACTCTTTGGTTACTTACCGTCAATTTGATAGCCTTTTCGGGTGCTACACCAATCAACTGAGGAACCAGGCCCCTGTAGAGTCCGAAAACTCCCTCATGTCGGATGACCTTCTTGAAGCAATCCCACGAATTTCTATACGCTACTTCACCGATGAAGGAGCCGGTTCTCTGGTTCTGCCACGAGAAAATGTTTGTATTCGAAATTATTTGCCATTGATTCCTTCTTTGGTCTGTGTAAAAAAAGAAAAGTTTGATGGAATCACTTTTTTTGGTCAATTTTACTTTTTTTAACGTCCACACGTCACAGCACAAAAAATTACTGAATCACTTTTTTTTCCATATACTTTTAATTCGTGATATATACTCAACCGCAGCGCAAATTTTTATAGTTAAATATTTAAAGTTTTGTCCAGCTTTGGGAATTTGTGGAAATGGAGGACCCCCTGCAGTATCACCAAAAACTCTCAATAAAATCACTTACTATAGTAGCAAAATCTTTGTACAACGTACTAAAAGATATTGGCTTGTCAAGAACTATCATAAGTTCTTTATTAGAAGGGAAATTTAAAGCCGCACTAGTAGGATCATACCAGATTTGCCTAGACAGGGGAGGGAACACTGGCAGTGAAGGTGAGTGTTAGTGGCCACTAAAAAAAGCGCTCTTAAACCTACAACTGGGTTACTAGTCCCAGGCACTGCTATGGTTCCTTGTTTGGCAACGCGATGGACCCGACACTCGGACGGTGAATCCGTAGAATGTTAAGAAATTCGTCTCGTCTCTCTCTACGTGCAATTATTAAGTAAAGCGTTTTTATACGTATGAAAATAAATATTTAACAAAAGCAATTCCGAATATTAAAGCAACAAAAATTTACTTTTTAATTAACAAAAATAGGACCATACCTTGACTAAAGGCTAAAGCTGGGACGTATATGACAATTGGTATATACAATAACATTTTGATAATAAATATGATTGATCCCAAAAGACGTACATTCTGGTTGAAACGTAGCCGCAAATACTGAAAAAATAGTGATATGCATTACTTTGGAAAAATCCATGACGAGCAAGGGAAAGATTAAATTATTATTCAATCTGTCATCAAAAATCAACATTATACTTTTTTGCACTAAACGTACGAAAATAATTTTAATGTTTATACAACTTTTTAAAGAAATTATCTTCTGTTGATACTCTTAAAACAAAACGAAAATGCAAATGTTAATATATACATAGATATTGTTTTTTTTCAATTGCGCGCTTTTACTCGTAAATACCAAACATGCCTACAAATTTACTTGATTTTTACCAACGACTTTGCACTCAACCGCACCAGCCTTGTAATTGGATATAGGATTTCATTAAAATATGTTGAAATCAATAAACAATACGGTTTTTCGTATCAAAGGGTCTCCGTAACCTCTTAACAGAATCTAATTTGAAAGGTTAAAGCTAATAGTCGAATATTTCAGATAACATGGTTTCCGATCTCCTACTTTATACGTCCGTTTCATAATAAAAGTTTTTTGTATATATTGGTCAATCTGTGCAGTCTCTATAAGTACATTATTAGAAAGTACCATATTAAGTTAATTTGGTAGACGCCGAAGTATGAAAAGCGCTTGAATAATTCAAAATGTCGAATCAATTAGGCTCGCATTTTGTAATTTGTGTTTCACGTCAAATGACATGCATGCTCTTTGATGTGAAACAGCTTTGTGAATACCAACATTGGCTAATTAAATCGGATACCCAATTATATAGATATACGTTTGTGGTTTTTGTTGTCTGTTACCAGTTGCGGTCACAAGTCTATTGTTGACCTAAAAATATACGTATTTATTGTATAAAAATGTCCATGTAGTCTATAATCTAAGTCCTTGACTAAAACGTAAGTACCTTATTATCATATAAAGTTATCCAGACTACTTTTGCTGGGTCAACAGTTATTTTTATACCAAATCGAAATAGGTAACTAGGTACTACAGTATCCTGAAAAATGATTTTATAATATTGTTTAAATTTTAAATCTATACTAATGTATAAACCTGGAGAGTTTTTTGTTTACTTGAACGCGGTAATAATATCAGGAAATAATTGTTCGATTTGAAAAATTCTTTCACTGTTAGATAGCTCATTTTCCGAGGAAGGCTCCAAGCTATATATCATCATACTTAAAGTCTTCACCAACTTTTACGCGGAAGAAGTCACGTCACAAGTCAGTCAGTATTTTATAATTTCACTATATTTTACATTAAATATACTTGTAAGGCCAGAGCTGTCACCCTAGATGAACTTTAACTCTTAGCTAGGAAAGATAGAATTGCATTTTATTTCTTCAGTTTTATACAAACATAAGTGAAATATTGCACCGTGTTAAGAAATTACTGTTACTACTAGTTACAGATTTTTTCAAGTATTTAATCAAAGCACTTAAACAGCGCTAGCAAATAAATTAAACTCGTAGCTATAAACCAATTCTGATTTAACGGTATTTTAATATTTTAATATACCAGTGAGGGTTAAATTTCAAATTTTGACGAGATGTCTTGTGGTGGAATGCATCTGCCGAAAACTTTCCAAAGAGTTTTTAAAAGCATACTTAAATAAAATATCTTTTGATCATATAGATAGATGTACGTAGAAATAATATGTGCATCTATGCACATTTATTTCTACGTACATCTGCCTTACACGAGGGTAACCTTCAAAAACACACTCAATATAATCTTCGTACTAATACCTTCAATCGTCTTTTTTCAAGAAATCTGAGCACGTCTTCGCGTATTTCTCAATGTTGACAATTGTACGCGTTATTTCTCCTTGAGTCATTCCCGGTTCATGAATGAATTGTAATGACTCATGTTACTGAAACTTTCATGGCTAACGTATGAATGGAAATAAAATTGAAGTGTCTGTCTGTGATTCTGACATCTGATTTTGTATATTCAAAGGTGTTTTTGTTTGATTTTAATGACAAGAAAAAAAACAACCTTTATGAAAAGAGCAAACTAATTTTTCAATGACGGACAACGCGACTGTGAGCTTGTATTCCACTACTAGAAGGTTCTGATTGTAAGTAGTCTTGGCAACAGCCTATCCGATTAAATGGGTACTTTACAGGGACATACAGTATAAAAACTAAATTATAAAGTACGATAGACGTTTTCCTGCCCTAACTTTGGGTTGCTTACTATTTAATACATTCTGTTCATCCTATCCTATAATATTATTCCCGTTCATCTCCCGTTCCTGTTTCCGTCCCCATTCCGCCCCTTTTTTTTGTCAAAAGTACTAAGGTTACATAAGAAATAATTTAATATGGTAGTTAAGTATTTTTAATTTTCTAATGTCCAGCGAAATTTTCTTAACTTTCTTTTTTGAATTTTTCTTAACTTTCTTTCTTTAGTGAATTAAAAGCGATAAAATTTCTTTTACTTTAGAAGTACTATTCAAATTCTGTTTAGAAAGCTTAGGGGAAGTAGCGTGTTTTTTTTTTGCTATATATATAACAAGGGGCAAACGAGCAGTCGGTTCACCTAAGTGACTACCGACGCCCATGGACAACTGCAACACCAGAGGGCTCGCAGATGCGTTGCCGGCCTTTCTTCTTTATCTTTTAGATGAATTAAATAACCCATTAATCACTTTAAAATCAATTGGACATCAATGATAGATAACAATGTAGTAATACAAGTTGTATTATACAATCATCATATTGAAAAGAATAGCTTGTAGAAGTATCATTTTACATATATAAAAGCGAAAGGTCACCTAACACGTAATCTCTAAAACCGCGGGACGTACAAATTGTATAGTTAATAGTTAGGATGTATCTGCTAGAACGGATTTTTTGATAGGGCAAGAATAATGAGCTATAAGCTATGAGCTATAAGCTCCTAAGCTGTCTGTAGTATCTTAGTTGAAATAAATGCTTTTTCTTTCTTTCTTTCTTTCTTTCTTCTATAAAGGCAAGTTTAATTTCACGCTGACAAAGTAGCGGGAAATAATAACCTGTACTAATATATAAAGCTGAAGAGTTTGTTTGATTGTTTGTTTGAACGCGCTAATCTCAGGAAGAACAGGATTGGATTCGAAAAATTCTTTCAGTGTTAGATAGATCATTTATCGAGGAAGGCTATAGGCTATATATTATCACGCTAACTCCAATAGGAGCGGAGCACCAATAAATAATGTTTCAAAATGGGGGGTTGGTTTTCCCATTTGAGAGCTTCTGCTGCGTGCGCTGCGTAAACTGGTTAAAGTTTCGCAATAGTTATGTATGACAAAATTGTTCCCCTTTAAAAGTACTAAATAAAAGTCCGCGACAGCGTATTTCTATATTTTAAGGTTGGCTCAACATATAACCTTTATTATGCTAATCAAATTTGTTCTAAAATAATGCATTATTTTGTGAAGATCTTTTTATAAACATAATATTTAACTATTTTTAATACTCTAAGTTGGCACGAACTCGTAGCACAATGGCACACGTGGACGAACTCGTAGCGTACAGCTAGTAATGTATATTTTATAAAAAAAATAAAGTGCGCACACCCTGCTCTATCTAAAATATCATCATCACTTTCAGCCCCGGATAACCCACTGCTGGGCCTCCATTTGTTTCAGCCACTCTCTCCTATCCCTTGCCATACTCATGCAGCCATCTCCTGCCACTCTCCTTAGATCGCCCATCGGGCCATGGGACAACCAGGGTTTCTCCAACCCAATCTAGGCGGTTGCCTTGATTCCGTTATGGAGATGTTATTTCATAGAATAGGGTTTGTATACCTCGATGGCATCTTTTATATAAAAAAAATACTAGTGCTTGTACCAAACTGATTCGTAAATACCTGCCATTTTTAAGTTCTTAAGTATGAGATAAAGTGAAAAACGACCTAACCCTCAATTTTTCATATTCCTACTTATGTCCTACAAAGGATCTAAAACCTGATCTAGGCAATCGATATTGCCGATACCTAATTATTGTAGTCAGTAACAGATGACGTTGCTAAACTTATTTTTGCATATCTAAATAGTTGTTACCAAGTCAACGGTCGTAACACAACTGCCCTGTTTACATGCGTGTCTCTATATTTATACTCTTATGAGCAACTACCTTCACCTATGTATACATTACAATGATGATGATGATGATACAGCCGTATATCATTCTTTCGTTGTTCTGGTTGCGTTTACATATATTCTAATTCTTATTCAAATATTCAGTTCGTTGACATTTTGGTGTAAACGCCAAAGAACGAGCATTCGTTTACGCTAAATGATCGAGAAAAAATGCACTTGTTCTAGCTCTAGCTCTATGTACGTTTGGTCTAAACTTTTAACAGAATCTTCAGTTATAAGCGTACAAAGATGAAAGCTTTTCAGAGTGCGAAACACAGCCATTCCCTTAGACACCATTAGATATTCCATCGTGCACATATTTTGCTTTGTTCACCGTATCTTTTTACTATATTGAGTGTATTGTCAATATTTTATTGCTATCTGCATGCCCCGGTGGTTTTATGGGGCTCTTAAATACCATCGGTACAATATTTTGTTTTCGCTTGAACATGCAAAATGTAAGAGTTATTGCATACGGAAACGACAGTCGGTGTTCTTATACAACTTTGTAAAATAACTGTTTTTTTTTTGTTTTTAGAAAAGTAAAAAAATAGAGTTTTTATAGACACTTTATATAATGTAATGAGAAGGTTGTCGCTTAATCAGTGGACGGTATTTGAGCTGATCGCTAGATTAAGGAGTTTTTATCGCGGTTCGGTGATAGATGGGTGATCTATTCTAATATCTTACCAAGCAATTAAGCACGTTCTCCTCGGATTCTACGCGCAAGCTGTATATCCTTAGGCATGATGGTCACACGCTTGGCGTGGAACTTGGGCGTGTTTTTTTCGGTTTTATTCAGTCGATTATTATTTTCAGCCAATATCTTTTTGATCTAATGCATACAATTTATATAAAACTTAATGAGAGGCATTAAACCTCAGTGGACAATTTATACGAAAAGAAAAACCAGTGCATTAATGAAATTTCATACAACATTTCTGCAGTGTTTTGATTCTAAGCAGAAAAGGCGTCCCTTGTAATCGGTTATGTAGTGATTAATGATAACTTTACTGCGTAGTTGAAAGAAAAAGTATAAACATAATAATATATTTGTACATTCTATTATAATATTGTAATGGATTTCTGGAACTTTCCTATTAAATATTTATTTTGATTAGCCTTTTATTTAGCCGATTATATTACAGTATATTTTTTAATCATCTATAAAAATTATAATGCTATAGAATAGAAATTACCTTCTGCGAGTAGTAATACAATTAATTCCTTATTGCTTAATATATAAATAAAACTTATCTTTGTGGTAGCAAGATTTTGAATTTTTGAACTTTTCTTAAATTATTACACGGGATATTAAAAAAGTCATGGGCTTATCAAACGACCGCAGTATTACACGACCAAGAAAGTGCTTTACCAATTTAGATGACAGCTCCTAGTCAAAGAAAGTTTTGCTATTGTTAGAAAATAACTTACGCATATCAAGCAAAAATGAGCCTTTTCAATAATTGACGTGCAAACGTCATTCGGCCTTAGCGTGGCAAATCAATTTCTTGGTCGACTATACATCATTTTTTTCATACCTCACCATACCTACCTTCTATACAGTCAAACAACATCTATTAGTCAAAAACTGAACTAACACAAAAAAGTTGATTTTTGGGAAAACGCAACGTTTTGTCATTTACCACTTAGTCCGCTTATAATTCAATAATTCATTATAGTAACAAATTATTTCTTTTAATAATAGTTAATGAAGTGATTTATGATATTGAAATGTTTTTTTAAAGATATCTTATTATGTATTTTAAGTAAAAACTTATTTTAGTTAAAAAAAAAAAACAAAAAAAACTGTATCTTTCTGTCATTGGATGGAGATATCGAATTAATTCTTAAATTGGCAGATAGAGGACGTTGAAACGAAGCTGCCTGTGTCATTATATCACTCTAGACCATAAAATGAGGTTAATTTTAATTTAAAACGATTATTAGATATAGTCTAGAGACGTCTTATATTGTCATAACCAATGTCAGTTAAGTTTTTTTTAAAAGGTTGTGCTAGGACTGGCCATGACAATAGGGTAACGGGGTTCAGGTTGATTTTAGGAATTTCAGTTAATACCTACCGAGCTTGTTCGATAATGTTATTATTATTATTTTTTCTATGTATATATATTAGTAGTGAACTGAAACCCCCTAATTGTAATGGTCCATAAAAAGACAACCTAAAGATAACAGAAGACGTTACCCACCACTTATATAGGAAGAGGCCTAAAACTTTTACTGCGGATCTTATTGTTGTCGTAAACCAAACACTCGAACGACATCCGTAATCATAAAGTGTGCAATCAAACCAATAAAACCACAAAACGAACTGGGTCAACAGATATTGTTTCGAGAGTTACGATCCCACATTTTACTACTAAGCCACCGGGACCGCGAAATTTAAATATATAAAACACGAGCTCTGAAGAAGAAAATGGGGAACGGCGTAATAAAATATTAGAAAATCTGCATACCAATGAAAGATATATCAGACTTGATATACTTTAGAAAAATACACTAGAACTGTTTAATGGTGTGTACTGTATACTTTAAAAACTCTTGAACTTGTTATCAAGTATAGCACTGTCTTCTACGGATGCGACACAACTGTGTGTCACTGTCAATTTTCTGTTCTTCTTAAATTGGCAAATGTCGTATAGAAGTGTTAATAAAATGAAGTGAAATGAGAAGGGTCAATAATCCCAACCTTTGCATACTGTGTGTAATTTTGTTAATAATTATGTCATTAAATGATTTCTTTTCTATTAACATTCTTATGACACCAAGTGGAACAAGCTCTTTCGTTACATTTAAAGGTACTTTAAAGAAAGGTTAATTGTTGGGATAAAAAGATTAAAATTAAGCTCTCTTAAATCTTTTACCTCCCAAGCTCGTAACTTTTCCGTCGGATTGAATTTTCCCCAACTCAAATATTAGCTTTGCTCTTCGATATCTTTGAGATTTCTCATTGAAGATTTCGTTATAATTGGCTCCAATATTATCTTCTGCTCGTTATTTTCACTTTAGAAAATTCAATGACTTTTCCATTTAATACATAATAAATATATATAAACAGTCAAATAGAGTATTAATAAACTTACTTAAGTACATAAAATAAATAAACTTAAAATACATAAATGTGATTATTATTATTGAAGTATTCGAATTTATTACTGAGCTAAGTATTTAGAAGAATCTATATCTATACTTTTAATATATAAAGCTGAAGAGTTTGTTTACTTGAACGAGCTAATATCAAGAACTACTGGTCCGATTTGAAAAATTCTTTCAGTGTTAGATAGCCCATTTATCGATGAAGGCTTAAGGCTATATATCATCATACAAAAATTATTCACATTTGTCGCAGGTAAGAACTAGTACGATATAGAGTGGTGTTTTATGAATACGTCTTTTGTACTTATACGGGAAAACCGTGAAGTTCAGTTACTCGTTAAAACTTTGCATAGAAAGAGAAAATGTCAGTTATAAATTATGTACTCTTTTTTTTAAAAAAAGGATGAAGCAAGACAGTTTTTTTTATTTTATTAGGTACAAAATAAAGAGTTAACTTATAAGAAGTGGAGCGCACGCATCGGTCGCCCTACAAGGATCCAGCTTCACCTGTGGCGATCGAAACCGACACCGCGACGACAGTGAAAGTGCCGCCACTCCACGCCGCACCGTAACCAAGTTATGTCATACTAAAAGCCTGCCAAGCGCCGTTCAGTTGCTCTCTGACTATGCCGTCGCGCGCGCACTTTTGAAAATAAAATCGAAACCGTTTCGTGACCAAAACTTTTTCAAAAAGCATGTGCTTGTGATAAAAATAAAATATGTCTCCAACAGTGTTTATTATATTACTAAGTGCGACCTTAGTTATCGGTGCAACCCCCGAAAGCAAAGAGAGCGCACGCGAAGAAAAGCTTCGTAGTGGTCTGATTGACGCTTTTCAAAGTATTAAAAAGGCATCGTCCAAAGGCGGGGACGATGACTTAAGTTCGGATTTAATAGGGTCTATGATTCCAATCCCTCATTCGAACAGAAACGAAAAATTTCACAACGATGACACCTTCGACCTATTTGCTGATGACGACGGCCTCACTTTTGCTGAGGCTTTTGGCAATGTTGAAACAGAAAAACGAGCCTCAACTACAGAAAAGTCACACAATGTACAACACATTGTAAAGACAACAAAGCAAATAGAGAAAACGACCCAAAAACCGAGTAAAGATATACTGGGTAAATTGACCGACTCTATACGAAATACGGTAAACGAAACTAGAATGCAAATGCGTGAAATTTCTAACGAAACTAATCTGATGGGACTTGAGAGTATGCTGCGAATTGTTGATGCTGATATTCTTGTAAAGCAGTGGAGAGAGCTTCAGAAAACTGTAACAGGAGAATGTAAAGAAGATTTAGACGAATACGTGGAGGGACTACAGGAAAAGTTACTTTGGGCTTTAAAAAGTAAGTTATTTTTCGCTATAATTTACACAAATTATCATCATAATTCGCATAAAAAAATTGTACGGGTATATGGTCACATTATATAAGTTTGAATGTATTGGTTAAATTTGTATATTTTCAGTTTTATGATAATTTAATAACGTTTATTGTTTTATGCAATCAAAGATTTAAAAATTGTCGATACTTTCGAAAGATAATAACATAGTTTTATGTTTTGCATTTCAAATTTAGCGGACGCGTTGCCTAACGCTTTAAAAGTCATAATTACATAATAAATTACATCCATGATTATAGAAAGTGTAAAATAGATATCGTGTATTAATGTGTCTTCGACAAAATAATTTAATAAGGCCATGGGCTTATAGAAAAATTTGCAACTAAAATACATTGTCTTGTCGTCTTAGGTTCATATTGGATAAGTGACACGAAAGTTGAAAACGGGTTTTGCTTTACGTAATGCTCGACCAAATGATTTTTACGGATTCTTACTCTAAAAATAAAATATCATGAATGTTTGCTTTATAATTACATACTTTACTTAAACTCACCATTTGCCACGTTTTTTCCGAGTTAGTATTGCATCACATACAAATTTTCTAGTATGACATACCAGAACATAAAGATCCACTAATATTTATAGGTAGTAAACCTCATAAGTGATGCATTTATTTATTAATGCTGCGATTTTCATTCTTCATAATGTTATGCTTGTTACAAAAAACCTTCTATGTCAGTAATAGTTCTAAGTGGTCCGCAATTCGTTGAGGTCTAACTCTAAGAGTAGTTCACAGGAATAATTTTCCTGGCTTAGCGAATTCTTTCTAGTAAACGAGCGTTGGAATAAACACACACACATACTTTTTCTCTTTAAAAAAGTAAATATCATTCAAACCTCATTATAGCCTCAACAACGGATACATATGTGTTAAATTTCATAACAGAATTGAGTAACCACTCTCCCTTTCACAGCGCCAGCCCAAACTTTCGACAGACAAGACATTCGTAAATAACTTCCACGCTTTCGTACAGATGTAGAGTAATAGTATAAATGTTAATAGGAATTGATAAATATTAATTATTTTTCCTGAGGGAATATTGCAAATTCTACTGCTATATGTAAAAAAACAACGTTGAAATATTCATAATCATTTTCTGTTCCTTATTAATGTTGAATGCATGTAATGAGAAACAGAAGGTAAGATAAAAGTATAAGAGAAAAGTTACATTAAAATGAATAACATAAAGAGGTCTTTAACAAAGACTAATTTAGGGCCAAAAGCCTATAATGATAGAACAACACATGTTCGCATTAAAACGTCTCAGGCTGAACTTTTGGTGAAACCAGTTATTAGATAAAGGTTCAGAAATAAACGCAAAAGATTTGGTTTCTTAGCTTAGATGGCAATCAATGAGGCAAGATCAATTGCATAATGTTGAGTAGAAATTTTAAAAGTAGGTCGTGACTGTGGCTCGCGCACTGGCCGTGTACAACTTGAAAATGCACTACCATTGTCATTTACCGTACACAATTGACCACCATTAAAAGAAAAGAACAAGCCTTCTATCGCATACAAATACAAGATTATACTTCTTCAACAACGTTGTTTAGGAGCAAAGCTTTTACATGCTAAAGATTTTCTTTTCTAAGGTACTATATTAAGTCACTGCTCTAATCGAGATTCTAAACAAATATGAGTTGTTTTGTTCATACCCTAATAGAACAGTTTTCTACTTTAAAATTACGAAAGGCGGTACCCTTCTTACTTAACTTTTGATATGAAAGGCTAAATTGTGATAAATTATTCAGTATAGACAGATGACAGAATATAACAGCACTAAGCATTTTTGTCAGCGTTGTTTTAACAATTATTGTTTGCTGATTAATTTAGTTATAAAACCTTATTACATTTGTTCTTTCACCCATAAATTATTCTGTTCTTTTTATATTCGTTTTGTACATAATTTAAAAATAATAGATGAACACTTCAATTATATTCAGACGTAAAAGACATATTATCTTTTAAAGCGCAAAAATGTGC
>JANCMC010003772.1:647871-680469 GCA_024363005.1 Charaxes varanes | reverse complement strand
AGAAAGACGTACTAGTCATTCTTTTTAATTTCACTAAGTTGATATATTTTTTATTATGTTTATAAATAAAAATATTACACAGGTGTTCGTAGAATGAGCTTAGATTATAAATTAAACATGGTAGAGTCAACTAAAATCGTGAATAGATATATATGTATATGATGATGTTCTCTAGCTTGTATAATATATTCTTGGTTCGTTTCCATTCGTTTCGAAATAGTCATTAGAAGCGTTAACATTTTAAATTCCTTATTTATAAATCTTAATACTAAAGCACTCTTAGTTGTTCTAAGTTGAATGACATCCATAAATTTTTTTGTTATCTATTCACTTTAGCTTTTTTAAAGGAATGTCGAATCGAAGAATATAGAATTATCTGTTCGTGACACTTTTTCGGATCGCTTAAATATGTTAACAATTTAATTACACGAAACAAGAAAAAAAAAATTACTCTTATATATAGTTAAATTAAACCGTAATTAGCTCAAACTGGGCGAAAGCTCTGAATCTCTATATAGGTAGACGTGTCATGTAATTTTAAATTTTTGGCGTCTACTTGATAATAATTAAGTAAAAAATATATAAGTGCTGAGCGAGGTCTCATTAAAAAGATATTTTAAAATCGTTATGCAGTTACTTTAATAATGTATTTAAATTATGCTAAGGTTACAAAAGCACAGTTTGTATTACTTTTCATATAAATAAACAGAATAAATTATATTGAATTATTAAAAGTTAAAACTCTTTTCATTTCATGGTGCCGCAATGTCGTCTCGTGCGATAGCAGAACTGAATTCCGATTTTTATAAACAATAAGTGTCGAAACATGCGTTATGCAAGTGCACAGGCACGCAAGCCTGCGACATCCTAGCTTGGAGTTCCGGCTTATTCAGAGCCCATGTTCAACTAATATAGTAATAATATTATAAAGAAGTAAAGTTTGTGAATTTGTCGGTTAGCGAGTGTAGGGGGTATATATATATCTTTGGATTTAGTGATCCGATTTTGAAAGGTCCTTTACAGTTAGAAATGTATGTTATCCTCGAGCACTATGAGCTACTTTCTATTTGGATAAATACAAATTTTAACTAATTAATCACAATGAATGTGATTGAAGCCAACGCAAAAATTATATACGCAGATGTGATGTACGCAGCATTAACGCTAAAGGTTCGAAATAAATTAATGAATTGTATAGAAAAAAACATTAATTGGTTTGAGCATTTAAAAAAAAAAAGAACTCCGCAACACCAGATATCTAGATCTAATAACTTAAGCAAAAATTTGGTTTTTAAGTTAAAAGTAAAATAAAGTGTACTAGATTAATTTTTGATACGAGTTGCATATATATATCCTTTACCAATCGAAACAAAAATAGCTATATACAAATGGAAATTTCATGCAACTATAGTCTTTTTTTACATTATGTTAATTGATGGAAGGTCGGTAAGAAGATAATGGTACATAAATAACAAACGAGGCGCGCAGGAGCAAGACTCAGAGGCTCTAGCACGAGCGTTTCGAACCGTTTGAAGTCGAAGTGTCGATTGTATTTAGGAAGAATTTGCCCACAAGGGACAAGTCTTTATCGTGTCACGTTTTTAATCAATACCAATGCAAATCGCGTTGAAACTAATTGGAGTCCGCTGCGAGTCCAGCACGAATATTTTCAAAGTCGATTTTTCGACTCGAACGGTTCGAAATGTTCGTACTAGGGCCTCAGAATGTCTCCTTGTTACGTTACTCAAACCATATTATATCATATATCAAACCATATTGCACCCAAGCGTAGCCGGGGCTAGAGGCTAGAAAAAATATTTCGGTAATGTATCACGTTCTGTCTTACTGGCAACACCTTTATTATTTATTTATTTCTGTTATATTTAATTCACCGTTCTTGCTTTTTTCTAGTTACTTGCAAAACATAAAATTACTTTTGACCAAAAATTCCACATGTTGATCATTGATCTCGAGATTTTAGGTCATGTATAAAATTAAGTAGGCTATCTAATAATTACTATAAGCAGTGTTGCTTTATAAATTTATTAACAAACTTTTAAAAACGCAAAAATGCACGACCGCACAAAAAATATCACAATGAACTATTACAGATAAATTGTAACGTGCCCCGTATCATCAAAGAGTATTTTCGAATATAGAAATTAGAGAATTTGTATTCACGTACAGAGAACATAACAGAAAACACTTAAGTTTTATAGAGTGGTTTACTTTTATTTTTAGTTAGTACAAGAGGTAATAAAACGAATGCCAACAGAATTCAATTAGATTATTAATTATAAGCGGAGATAATCAAATAGTAAAATATTAATTAAACTTACAAATAATGTGGGTATGTGCAGTTTTTTTTAATGTTTGTCTTTAGAGATTTACTTTTAGTGAAATATAAAAATTACGTATGTGACAAGTTTAGCAAAATAGCGAAATAATATGCTTACATAGTCTTGAAGTTGTAACTGCCGGTGGTCGGTGCCGTTTGTTTGACAAACGAGTACGCTAGTCACTGTCCGCGCGAGGTTTGAAGCACGAATGAGGCAATGAGCCTCACAGAGTACACAGAATAAAACTCGGACATATAACATACGTGCCTTTAAGTCCGGCGCAGTACTCGTAGAATCAATCAAAGACTAGAGCGATAACGGCATAACGGGTTGCGACAACACGCTTTCACGCACGATTGCTTTTAAATTCAATAATCCATTACAAGGAATAATAGTGAGACCTATTAGATCTTGTCCACACATATAAGTATAATTGGCGTATATATATGTATGACTGTGATTTTTAAATGTCTGCTCTCTTAAAAGTGCAGGGTTTTTTTTTATAAATTATCACTGTAAGTAATATGACCTCATAAACGCACTTTGAAATGTTCGTAAGTGTATCCTTGTATGTTGTCTGGTTTAATCTTCAAGTTAACCGATCTTAATAGAAATTTCAATAGATCATAAAATACTTAGGTTGCATATTTTAAAGATATTTAGAGTTCTCGCTGTATAAATGAAGTAATCATAATAATGAACATATGTCAAGTGTATCATAATTGGAAATATATTTAACTATACGAACGATGTTGTGGATTGACCTAGTTTAAAAAATATATATGTGTTGCGTATTATACGTGCCAAATCGATTCATCAAGCAGCATACGTTTTTTATTAAATCAATCCTACCTTTAATTTAAAGAATAAATTTGCGAGTATCATTCTTTCGTTTCTTTTTTTTTTCTTTCCTAAATTTCCCATATTGTTTTTAATACTAGACGTTACCTGCCTCTTTAAGACGTTCTCTTCTCCGAGTTTGTAGCGGTGATCGTAAGTCCGAGAAAAAAATAAAATGTAGGTACTGATTTATATTTATTTAATTATACAAATTATTTAATTTGTAAACGATGTTTTTCGTTGTTCCAATATTTTGTTAAAACTTAAAAATTTTTTGGAGTCCTCCATAGCAGGCCATACTTATACAGCTGCAATTTAAAAAAAAAAACTACCTACCTACCTCCATCAGAGATTCACCTTGAGCTTTATTGTCATAGCTGAGCTGATTGATCTCTTTTTAAAAATATACAATTTATATAACCCAGCCTTTCCGAAAAAAAATTTTTAATTACAAATTTTTAAATACAATTTTTTATGAATATGGGAAACTCTATACTAGCCTGCTAAATGTCATAAAATACGAATAGACATGGAGTTTTTATTGATATAATAATTATAAATAAAATGGCCAAAAGCATGTCAAGACACGCTTGTACAGAAGGGTTCCGTATCTGATAAAAGTATGTTAAATAACTTTAATAGTAGGTACTAAACTTATTACAGAAGCCGGAAATCTATCATATGAAACCAAGCTTGTTTCACAGGACTATATTTGTCACCGTTCTTAAAGTTACCGAAGCACATTTTCGAGAGCAATGAAATTACTACTTCGGGGCACTGGTTGGCAATTTCTTATTTGCTTTATTTCTTTCAATCATTATTTAATTCTATCCATCCCTACGAGATACATTTTTTACAATTACCTTGACTTCAGACATCTGGTACATGATAAAAGTATTTGTTAAATAACTTCAAAGGTTATTGTCTGAGTTAGCTCAAAATAATTTCCCTAATGAGTTTTCACGGTCGAAACGATTCAATGGTCAAAGTATCGGACTCACACAATTAGTCCGGATAAATATTGCAGACTACAAAATTATCTACAAAATGCGCATACACTTACACTTTTTTTTACTAAGAGTCTATGAGATAAATCGATTAAAAAAGTTTTACTTTGTCCGTTTAAGTAAGACATTCCAAGTTAGATTAATTCGCATATCGCTCAATTCGTACCTGAATGTTTTTTTGATAAAAATCATCGTTTAGCCGAAAATTGCGAAAACAGATTTTATAACCGCAAATAACTTTATCCAAGTCTCGGAACGACGGGGACTTTAAGGTTTCATTTATAATGATGTTTTCAACACACGTACCAATTTTGATCTTTATGCGAATTTTGCAAACTCAAAAGTCTAAATTGACTAGGTTATTCGGGTAAGTACTCATATACTCGGGTAAGTACGGGCAAGTACAAAATCGAAGGATTTTGTGATATTGATGTTCACATTATACCTTGAAAAAAAAACATGTATCTACCTATTCCTAGCAGTAGTTTTTCTGTGTATTAATGTCCGTAACGCTAGTAAAAACATATCTCTATTTATTTATAGAAATATGTAGATATGCTCGATGTAAGGTACATAAAACATTATTAATTTAAAGCATATGGCGGGAATCCTTATTACTTCATATAGCCATGTAGTGCTGCTTAACAACTTCTTGTGGAAACGCCATGAAAAAACTTTATGATAAATAATTTTAAATTTTGACAATACCCATATTTTGAATTGTTTGCAAAAAATTATAGTGGTTGGAAATCCTTTGTGCAATATATTATGGACACTTTAAACAAAATAAATAAACTATTTGAGAATATTAAAACTACTATAAAAGAAAAAAATACAAGTAATCGAATGCAAAGCCTTAAGAAAGATATTTTGCTAGTACAATCGGAACTTCTTGTATTGGGCAAAGAAAATCATGCTCAATATATACGATCATTGGCCATGGAGGGGTATCTGGCTCTCCTTTCCGCCAAGATGATGAATTTATCGCTTGTCGAGAAAAAAAATATACTTACCATCGCTTTTGATAAACTAAAGCAGTACGCGGCACGCGAAGAGTGTCTATTTATCTTTCTTAGGATTCAAAATTTACTTTGCTACTACCTAATACAACTCGACGAGATTAATATTGCAAAAGACATACTTGAAAGTATGGAAGAAATGTATGAAAAAATTGGCAAATCTAAACCCGATGTATATATAGATGCTGAAGATCTTTTTGCTTGTGAACAAATTAACAAAATAAATAGAATGAATCCAGAGAAAATTGACAAATTGATAACAAACAATGTTCAGATGTTGGCCTTTTTGTACAATAAATTGAATATGCCACAAAAATATACCATGTATAATCACACGGCACTTAGAAGAGAATTAGAAATGAAGGAAGGTACACCGCAAGATTGGGCTCAACGAACCGCGAGACTAGGTAACTATTTTACTTATCTCAACCAACTAGGCAATGCCCGACATCACTTATGCGCTGCGTACCACATCTTACGAACTTGTCATGACAATTGCAAACTTATGCCAGAAGAATTTGTCCTTCAGAAGGAAGATTTCGAGATGCACTTTCTAGAACTTAGTCATCATTGGGTGAAATACGGCCTTACTCTTTTCAAGAAATCGAGGAAAAAAATTTTAAACCGCTATTTTTCAAATTCTGCACCTGGATCGGATTCGTGGAAGACCGTCAACGTGTTAAGTGAAGACATTGATGATTCTCAGAATTTTGAAGAGAACAAAAAGGACTCTGGTTCGGAGAAACTTGAAAAAGGCGATTGCGCATCAGAAAAACTTTATATTTTTCCTACCTTAGACCTGATGGATATGGAAAAAAGAGTGCCATTAAATATTATACGAAATGTAGACGAAGCTCGGAAACTATTTTCTTTCATTTATAAATGGTTAATGCGAGCGAAGCATTACTACGACTTTGAACATCACTCTGCTCAATACATATCATGTTCCTTACAACTTGCTGAACTCTATGAGCATCTTGCATTTTTTGAACAAAATATTGACAATCAGTACAGCATACAGAAGAGAAGGGCTGACGTCTTAGAGACACTTAACTCTTTATTAAAAACGTGTGACAACGTTATGTCCATACAAATAGATGTGATAAAGGAGTTATCCCAAGTCCAACTCGAGCTAATGGCATTAAATTTACAGAAGCTGTGGCGTGAAGAGTCGCAAACGAACATATTTAACTTGGATAATGACGCCGACTCCATAATTAATTCTTTGGATTCAGAGTCGACCAAGACTTTAACAGAAAGGACATTGAACGCGAGTTCTCGAAATATATTCCTTAGAAAAATGGAAGCTGCTACTACCATTAATGGGAAATTGTATAGACTAAGCGGTCAATTAGGTCCAAAACCTCCATCGGAATTAAGTTTTGATTTGACAACTTAGAATAACTGATGGCCTTTATAAAAATAAAATTTCACAGTATTATATTAATCAATCGACCACCGATCGACGATCGATCTCTACGACAACGTACGAATCTATACGAAACTATATATATCTCTTTACCGGCGGTCCCGAGGGTTGGGCTCAGCTCCCCATCGATACGACGGTGGGCCGTTCCATTCGGTCGAGGGGTTCCGCGCGCCGGTACGTGTCGTCCTCGTAGTAGACGTGGGCGTGGGCGTGAGAAGCGTGAGCGTGGGCCGGTGGCGGCTCCTCCAGTTTAATCGCGGGCGTGTGCTGCTGACTGTGCTGCTGTTGCTGACTGTGCTGCTGTTGCTGCTGCTGCTGCTGCTGCGTATGCTGCTGCGTGTGCTGCGGCGCGTGCATGTAGAACCCGTACGTGAGCGGTGAGCGCGCTGCCGAGTTCGTCCCCGACACGGCGGAACCCGCTTTAGCTTTATCCGCATTATCTGCAATGTACAAAGAACGTAAGGCTTTGTCCTAAAAGAACGCAATTGCGCGATTCAAACGCACTCATATTCATACGAACGTGCGATCAAATGTATTGATGTCTAAGGCATCGTTCTAATAGAACGCGAATGCGCGATGCGAACGGACTTACGTTCGTACGAACGTGCGATCAAACATATTGATGTCTAATTCATCGTTCTAATAGAACGCGAATACGCGATTTGAACGCACTCATATCCGTACAAACGTGCGATCAAACTTAATAGTGACTAAACATGGGTTCAGATCAATAGAACAAAGAGCTAGAGCTAGATGAAGAGCATTCTTCCTTGATCATTTACTGTAAACGAAAGCTCGATCTTAGCGTTCACACCAAAATATCAACAAGCGTAAAACTAGAATATGAATTAGAATCTTTATGAATGCAGACAGAACAACGAAAGAATGCTCTACTTCTCTTAAAACTAAAAGCTTTATGAATAAATAAATACATGAATGTACAGAAATTAAATTATTTATTTATTCATAAAGCTGCGTATACACTAGGCGTCCTATCCGACGACGAAGAATTCTTTTTTTCCAATACTTACATTCAAGTTTGATGGCATTAGCTATGGCTTTGTTTTTCATGTTTTGTGTGTTCTTGGGTTTTCGCTTCCTCGTCTGAAATTAATAAGCAAGTCTTGTCTTAATTTTGGGCATTTTTCTTCTTAATACTTAAAACGAATAAGAATGATGGTCTGCTAGCCTTCTAGTCGAGCAGATGTCCATGGATATCGGTAGCCACTTAGGTGCCTGCTGTCTACTCGTTTGCCCCTTGTAACATAAAAAAAAATTATAATAATAAAAAAACATTTTTAATAATGGAAATTGGATATTTTTTTAACAAGAGCCGCTATGTTTTCGATTGGTCACGTGATCAAGGTACTGAGAGCACTGAAGTTCGTAAACGCCAGTGCTCACAGTGCACAATTGGCGACTATTTATGACGTCATGTATTTCCATAAGGTACTGCGGCAGTATACTGGCAGTATATAACGGAACGAATTTATCACCTATGTGAGCACTAAGCAGTGCTCGCAGTGTATTTCGGAACATACCCTTAGTCATTATAGGGGGCTTATAGTTGTGTTCAGTTTAATCTTCTCATATATTTTTGAATACCTCTCCGGAGTACAAAATTCCATTTTTTTCTATTATACTATCGGAACCGGCAGACGTTGTCTTGCCCGATTTACAATAAGACAAAAGTTACAGTGTAACGCCATCTATTGGGAGTATTCCGAAGGTATAACCAACTGTGCATTTTTTAGTTCTTTATAAATGTTCTTTTATGTTTTCTTTTTTCTTTTTCTTCAGAAATAATGCGAATAAAACAAAACAGTTTTATAGCGAGAGACATTGGGTATGTTTCTCGCTATTTAATTCTTTTTGATATTTTTATAAAAGTATTTTCACGATATTTCTGTACAAAAATTTGGCTTCCAAAGCCAACGCCTTCGCTCCTTGAACTTTCATAATAACATATTTTTAAAAGCAATTTCAAATTCTTTTCCAATTTATTGTTTAGCTCTATGGTTTTGCTTTTCATATAAATAAGATCTTTTAACCGTTTGAGGAAGTACACATTTTTTACCTCACAATTTTTGGGCCACTTTTTAAGTGAACTAGATAGATAGAGAAAAGACTAGATTTACTACTACAAAACAGTACCTGTACAAATAATAATATAAAAAGAAATCCTATTTCTCTATTTAGCACCTCTCACCATTTCCAAGTTGCAGATGCGTTGCCGGCCTTTGAGAAATGAGTATGCTCTTTTCTTGAAGGTGCCTAAGTCGTATCCGTTCGGAAATACAGACGCTGAGTCCAGTGACATCTTGCTAATATTTTTGCAATGTAAACGTATTTTTCTAATCACGATCTCTCATTTAAAATATCAGTAATACATAAATTATTAGAGCTATAACCCTATTCTGTAAGCTTAATATACTTATAAGTGGCTGATCATGAAAGAACTTTTGAAAATCTTGCTTTAAAACCTCAGAAAGGAATAATAAAAGTTAACCGTAGTCGTAAAAAGAATTGATGAGATTACATAAAGAGAGAAAATCATGACTTGACTCAGAACCTTGGATACGTAACCTCTATAGTTATACCTAGTTTTTCGATACTTATTCCTGAACAGAATGTAATTTAAATAATGATGGAATATAAATCAATTAAATTATCTCATTAAGCGAACTCAATGTGGTTTTACTTGTATTTTTATCAGAATTATTTTTTGGTAATTATTACCTTCACATCATTTTATAGAGACTATATATATCAATCCTTAAGGTTATAGCCCGCCAAATAAAGATATATTGTTTTGGTCAGGTTATTTAACTTCGCATCGATCCTTATTTGGAACAGCTTATTATTTTGACCCTTCTTTATTATTTAAAAAGTTTTAACTTCATGGATAACCGGTTAATTAAGAAAAAGGCATTAATTTCCTGACTTTTTACAAAATAAGTTTACAGTGTGATGAATAAATAATACAGCAATTTATCATTGAGATAAATCTATAACCGCAATACAGGGATTTTAATAAATCAACACACGGTCGTCTGTTCCTAAGGTAGGTCACGTCATACCTAATCGTTATAGGTAACAGCCGACTGATATACAAATACGTATTTTTTTCAATGGAAGAGGTCGTGGCCTAATCAGTGATCGACATTCGCTCTGATTTATACTGTAACTGTGATTTATATTTGAAATCCAACATTCTCCATATTTCATAAGGTACATAAAACTGTGGATCCCGATTAAGTCTTTGATTGATATTAGCCGTTAGGTTGCAGAGATCGTGGGGGTTCCCAGGATGACGTCAGACTGCAATCGGTCATCTTAACTTGCTCAACAGCCACATCCTCTGCAATCTGCCTTCTGAGGAGGTCGTGGCCTAATCAGTGGTCGGCATTTGAGTTGATCGCTAAGTTAAGTTGCTCTGGCTGCGACCGGCGACCCCCGGAAAATCTATCTAATTAACTTGAATATATATATATATATATATAAATATTAATTTGGTTCAAATGGACTTGGATGTTGGATGGACAAATGAATGGTGAATGGCTTCTGATGAGCATTCTGTATTTATAGAAGGTGCTAACCTTGTTGTTACAATCTTTCCAAAGAAGAAATAGACACCTAGACTCATACTTCACAGTATCAAATCATAACAGTTATATTGAATTACAAAATACCGACACCTGGGGGCCAGATGGCCGACACTCGACACCGTCACAATTTCTGATAAGTTCTTTCTTTGACATAATTCAATTCGCGATAACCCATCTCAAATATGGCGGCCGTTTTCAAAACACTCGCGATTCAAATGAAGCTGTATTTGTTACTAGCTGTTCCCGCGACTTCTTCCGCGTAAAGTTACCTAAGTGGAAGCATTTAGCGTGATGATATATAGCCTATAGCCTTCCTCGGTGAGTGGGCTATCTAACGCTGAAAGAATTTTTCAAATCGGAGCAGTACTTGCTGAGGTTAGCGCGTTCAAGTCAACAAACAAATAAACTCTTCAGCTATATGTATATATTAGCATAGTATGTACCTTGATATTTCGTCCGCGTGGGTCGCACGTATAACATAGGGGTTAAGTAAATGAATTTTGGATAAGAATTGATATCTTGTTTATAAAAAACCGTGACAAATAATGCATTTTTTGAGAAGAAATTTGGTTGGCATAAAAAAAGGTTATACTGACCCAAACTTTAAAGATAGATCTATGCTGTTGCGAACTTTAATTTAGAGCTTTTAAAGAGCAACACTTCTGTCATACATGATTTTTTGCGAAACTTTAGCCGTCTACGCAGCGTACGCGGCGAGATCTTTTAAAAGGAAAAATAACCCCGATTTTGAAACTATTTTCATTGGTGCTCCGCTCGTATTGATCTTAGTGTGGTGATATATAGCCTATAGCCTTCCTTGATAAATGAAGAATCTAACACTGAAAGAATTTTTCAAATCGTATCTGTATTTCCTGAGATTAGGGCGTTCAAACAAACCATTTAGCTTCATTTATTAGTATAGATATATATTTGTAGGAGGGGGGTGCGGGAATACATGCCTAATAATTCTTCTTCCAAGCGATATACTCGTCATTAAGGGCCGGCAGCGCATCTGCTGGCCTTCTGGTCGTGCAGATGTCCATGGGCGCTAGTAGGCACTTCAGTGCCTGCTGCCTGCTCGTCTGTCCCCTTGTAACATAAAAAAAAAATATTTAAAATCTATTAAGTCCGACTTAGCTTATCGCATACTCTCGTAAAATAAACTTTGGTAAGCTATCAAACTAATTGTATTTCTTTCGTTATTAAAAGAAACAAAATGATTTCAACCCCTCCCGCTATATTTAATAATCAGCAAAGAAATATTATATACTAGCTGTTACTCGCGATTTCGTCGGCGTCGTATTAGGTAAAATTTTAGTAAATTAAATTTTTTTGTCCTAATTATTTTGCCATTAAACTACTTCCCTACCAATTTTCATCCTTGTACGTCCCGCAGTTGTCGAGATTACTTCTTAGGTGACCGTTTGCTTTTATATATGTATATATAAATATATGTACATACCAACTTTGTCTTCTGTTTGGAAAAATGAATTATACACAAAGTAGCAAACTCGTTTTCAAGAGCTTCCAATCAGTCGTAACTGTTACGACTGACTGGAAACAATCCCTTCAGCTCGCTCGATTTTTATATCATAATAAACCAAAATTTTGAAGTCGGTTTTTAAAATCGCGTGCAATTATAGATTTCCGTTTGTGGTGGTTTTATCAAAATGATTTTGTCGGTTCTGAACGATAATGAACCTCAACGAGATAAGAATACGTCACATATTTGTTTATGTATTAGAACTTGATTTGTTTATTTTTACTGTTAACATTTCGGTTTATGGGTGAAAATATAATATATTTACATTCAATATTTTTCTTCCTAGCTTTATCCCGGTCTAGTACCTGGGTCCGCTTAGATTGCAAAGGATGTGACTGTATTTATTGTGGATTTATTTAAATTCAATATATGTATATTGTAGACATATTATTCTCGTTTATACCCGTCTATACATATACCTACACGATTATGATGTCCTATTTGGGTAACATTTATTTATGATGCCCTCACTACGTAATGGTAGGATGAGAACAAGACACTAGAAACGGGATACATTCTGTCAAAATTTGAAATTCCACCCTCATCACCTCTATACCCTAAAATCCACAACTGTGCGCTTTTCTATTTATTTATAAAATATTTATTTCAAAAGTCTTTGATATGGGGCTATTCGGATCGCGTCAACGGGGGCGAATTGGATCCCTTTTTTATAATGGTTTATTTTATATTTGAGGTTAATAATATGGTTTTATTTCCTTGTAGATGGTTCGCACGTATAAAAGAAAATATAATAGGGTAGGATCGCCGCAAGAAAAAATGAAACTAGGTGCAAATAAAACCTTTCGTTGGGATGCTGAGATATACGAATTACGGTATACCAGTTTACAAAGACGAGTTATATTTTCCCGAGGTGTGGTTAAAAAGCGTGGTTGATAGCCAGTATTAGATGGGACTGCTGAAAAGATATAAGCGGACCGTTTACTGAACTTAGCATAACATGACTTAAAAAGATGCCAAGAAAAAGCTTAAGGCTGAAAAACAATATGGAAAAGAAGAAAAACACTCACAATAAAGAAAATGTGAAGAAGAAGAATAAAAGAACCCTTGGAATACAAATCAAAGGCTGATCAGCAAAACAAAGAGATTGGTACTGTATTTACTGCTCTAAAAATATGTCCACCCACCATTAGAGGATTGGATTCAGAGTCATGCATGCAACGAATGGTGTCATGAAAAATCTGCTAATATAGGAAGGAAAAAAGGCCCGTATATATGTAATTTAGTTGTCAAAAAATAATATTGATCTCATTATTTATAATTTAAATGATTCCAAACTTAATTGTTAACAAATTTTTATTTTTTTTGTATATTTTATGCACGATCCTATTCGTCCCAAGAATTGGGGCGATTCGGATATTTCCGCTTGTCTAGTTTTTTGTTAATATTTTCAAAAGTAGATGACTGATTTAAGTTTTAAAATGTTTATGTCGTAACTAGATAGTTATTGATTACTATTTTGTCAATAAAAGTTTAACACACAGCATAACATTCAAATAAATATCTTCGAAGATATGAGGGATTTCAAATGGGGTAGAACGGGCGGCATGCAGCGTTCAGTGGTATAAGCGACGAATAGATGGCGTTATGTTTTGATATTCAACTGCAGGAGTAAGCCAAGACTGGGGCAGTGCGATGTCTGCTGGGTCCGTTAGATTTAGTATGAGATTGTGTCAAAGGCCATAGCGTAATCATGACGACGGTAAGAATTAGTGAGTGTAAGTAGAAACTTCGCTTGCGTGAGTAACTGCGGTCGTCATCCGTACAGCGCCATCTAGTTTGGCTTTTGGTGTAACCTTTTCCACTTGACATCATTGCCATCTTGCTATGTAGCTGCCGCTACACTTTTATGTTCTAATGTTTAATGAAACATCAATGCTACTGTTTTCTCAACTTAGTTGCTAAATATTGCTAGCAGGAATGAAATCAGAAGCACGTGTCGAATCTTCGACGGAACGGTCATTTAAGTCGTGTAAAATGGAAGCACGAACCATAATTTGACGTTTCGTTTCGAACACTAAAGTAAGTAAAACTATCGAGAATGTTCGTGCTAGGCCTCCTGCACCACCATGAGGCTCGCAGATTAGTTGCCGGCTTTTAATAAACGGTTTGGTCCACCGGGAATTCTAACAAACCAAATGAAACGCGACATTAATACTAGACCTGATATCATTGCCGCCACTTCAAGCCGATCTATTTGTAAGAGGTTTTTAAGAAAGTTATTTTTTTAGTTTAAATTTATACCAAGAAAAAAAAAATTTAATAGGTATTAAAGGTTTAGAATGATGCTCTTAAATTTGTTTTTATGGAGTAATTTTGGTATATAATTATTTTAGTTATTGAATAACTGTTATTCGAACAGACAAATTTTTATTTAAATATTTTACCGCCCCAAATATTTTTGGGAAACAATAAAAAGGGTGTGCGGTGTATGTGTTGTGTTTTGCACGATAAACAAAAAGAGAGTGAGAGCCAAAAACATTGTGTGCTGTTCGGGCACGGGTTACAGTTACATATAAAAATACTATGGACCTAAAATTATAGACAGAATTTCATTTAAACGTAATTTTGGCCTTAGAAATGTCATTCTTGATATTCTATCGATTTTCTTTGACTTGCTGGAACGCTGAGCGCAAAACTATGGAGATTGTAATAAGGAGGAAAATCCCAAATCCAAATAAGGGGGGACCCACCTTAGAATGAGGAAGAATTTTATAGGTCAATTCATTAGTACTTTCTTACCACACCGCGCCGTTCTGGAAGGCTACTGGTCAATTCATTCTACACCAGCGCCATTTCGGTGAATATTCTAACGATAATTTGCTGATTACAAATGGCCAATTCTCCAACTAGCTGGCAATATTAGTCTTGAGGTTTTAAAGAACGTGGGGGTTCCGGAGATGATGTCAGACCGCAGTCTTTCCACAGCCACGTCCTCCGCAACTTAAGCGGATTCTGGTACTAGACCGGGATGACGCTAGATAGAAGAAGAATACATATTAGTAATAATATTAGTATATAATAATATTAGTATATAAATAATAGTAATAATAACAGAAGAATACATATTAGTATTAAGGATACAGGGAACAGATTCCACGTATAGGATACTTCAGGTCCATAATTGCAATTAGCTACTTCAAGAAGTAATTATTGTCCACTGAACCATGAAAATGTTTAAGTAACTTACGTAACTTTCCTTATCACATATTATCTCTGTTTAAATTCTGCTCCATTAAACGCAGAGAGTCAATTTGGGATATTTCGCGCGTCTGAGGACCGAGATAAGAGAATAATTTAACTTTCATAATACTTAATTCGTTGCCAGTATCTACCGATTTATTTTTAAAGAATGTTTGCAACAGTTTTTAGCTATGTCTGATTCGCGTTTCCCCTCACAACAAGCTTAAATTAAACCTTTGTATTAGAAGTGAACGCGAAAGTACTTCAACGGCATCAGGGTTTGAACTGGGTCCTTGCAGAATTCAGTCCATCCCCTTCTGCCGTTAATTAAGGTTCTTTAAAAAAATATGTATCCCTTAAAGGAATCTCGAAATGAATGGCAAGAAGAGCAATATTACCAAGTTTTTTTTTTGTTTATTTCATAATGAATACAGAAACAGTAAATTAAATTCTTCGCGCCCTTAACCTCAAGTGGCTTGTTGAGTAACTAATAAAGAAATTAAAATTATGTACCTACATATAACAAAGTTCCATGGGGAGGTCTTGGCCTAATTAGTGGTCGGCATTTGAGTCGAACGCTAGGTTAAATAGCTCTTGCTGCGACCAAGTGATAGATGGGTGGTCCATTCTAACACTGGTTTATATTAGATATCCGACCTCAATATTTTGTTATTTGTCTGCCTTTTTAACGAAAAACTTATTATAGTTGTATCTGAATTTTGGTTGGAGATATCGAAATAATTCTTAGCCTGACTGATAGAGGATGTTGAAGCGAAGATGCCTGTATGTATCATTTAACTCAAAGTAGACCTTAAGTCAATAAGGCCAAGGCAACTGCGTCAGCTAGAATCTAAGCTTCACGACCATAATGTAGTTTATAGTGAATGGAATAGTGATTCTCTAATTACCTTAGTGTTTTCTTCAGGTGTCATAGCATTTGTTTCAGTTAAATGCAACACATTAGATGTAACTAATATTTTGTTTGACCGATATTGTGTTGGTAAACTATGTGGACAGACAGTTACTGGAGGTAAGTACAACGTTTTTTATATATAAGTCTTAGAGTGGTCTAAGAGTGGGGAGGCTTTGGAGGTTGCCCAGCCGTGGGACATTATAGGCTAATTAAAAAAAAATAGTCTTAGAATATTTTATACATGAATGCTATCTATCATTTTTATTTGGCTTGTTTTTTGTTTCAGTTGTTTTATGCAAAGCACTCCTGCTATTTATCCACGCAGACAGGACAGCAACATTGATATCATTTGGCAAAAATATTAACAGTAATAATCAGCCAATTCAAATCTCTGATAGAGAGCCACACTTGCAAGTAAGTCCTGTGTTCAACTAACTGCCTTTTATTATTTTAATCTGATGGTACAATAAAAACTATTTGAAGTTCGAGTTTAGTAAATTGCTTAATCATCATCACTGTGTTACTTTAAAGGTTCAACTCTGTTATTATTCTCTGTAAAGTTGAGACTTGCTTTTAATTAACTAATAGATCTTACTATTAAAAACTCACACACTACCTTTCACTGCACAATAAAGTCTACTGTCACAGAAAAAAAATAATTTAAAACTTATGTAATTTTATAGTTTTGACCCGTCATTATCTATAACAAACATACTTCTATAACAAAGATCAATACTATTGTGCACTATAAACCTATTTTAGTTAATTTTGAAACAAAATACCTTTATTTTACTGACCTAAACCATAATTATTAGAAATTTAAATAAAAGTACACAACACCTGGAAACTTAAGACAATGTCAAAATTAATCATAAAATCAATTTTAATGTGTGTCCACGTACTTATGTTAAAAAAGGGTAGGTTAGGTTAGCTTAGCCTTCGTGGTTATTATATCTGTTTAAATCAAAATACTCTTTCTTTATATAAATAATACACCCATGTTCAAATTTATCACTTAGGTGTATAAAGCAAATTTTTATAACCAGATGTCCATTGGCGTCGGTAGGCACTTAGGTGCCTGCTGCCTGCTCGTTTGCCCCCCTTGTAACATAAAAAAAAGCTAGCGTTGCAATAATTTAGTGGAGGGCGTGCATTATTGGACTGAAACATCTATTACTAACTAATTAGTTAAGGCTTGGAAGCGTAACAATCAAACAAACTCATATTAGCATTCATAACATTAGTTAGGCTTAGCGCTTAATTATCATCTACTATTGACAATTCTTTGTTTATATAATTAATCTTTATTGGATTTTAAATTATTATTAACGTTTTAAAAACAAAGAAAATTTTTATATATCGAAACCTAATCTCATGTAGTTAGTATATGCAAACAAGTACCATAGAGAAATGACATTTATTGCTAACGAACGATACCAACGTAATTTTCACATAATATATCACAAAAAAGCTGAGTTTTGAAGTCAAAGTCAAAAATGTTTTATTCAAATAGACTTTCCAGTCCGTATGACCGTCATGTGTATAATTACTATTGTTTAATCATTACTTTTTTAAAAATATTATAATAACTTTATTCACACTTATAGGAACATTGTACCTAACAACTTAAGCCTACTCCACAAAAATTTAATTTTATGCTTAACAAAATTATTTTTATTTGTTCACTCTTGATAGAGTGGTAGTGGTCAAGGAACGTCTTGAAGGTGCAACGCATTTTTTGAAAGGATTTTCCATCTGCTCCTATTGGCAGATTGGCGGTAGCATTCTGTGACTGGTTCTTTCAGCGCGGTATACAGGCGGAGACCGTCCACGCGGACGCTTGCCCTCTATTTTCCCTTGGACTACTAGGTTTTCTATGCTTAACAAGATAGAGTTTTGCTCTTTGCGTGAAAGGACTGTTTGAAATTCAAATAAGTTCGACGAGCGTCAGCATACAATCTTATATTGGAATAATAATTGCACTAGGTCATAGGCTGTATGCTGCATACTCATTGCCTTTTTGGGTTTGGAAAAAAAGTTAATGAAAAATTGTATTAAGATTGGCGGAAATTGAAAATTTAAAACACGGAGCTGTTTTTTAAAATATAAAAAATATTATTAAGAGGATAGATACGAATCCGCAAGTTTGTCAATTCATATTGAATAAAGGAATTAGATCAAACAGGCTGTCAAGGCTGCACACTCTTGCTGATCGCGTCTATCCTGAGGCACAATGTGGTTTTCGCTCCCAGCGATCCTCATTGGATATGATTTTCACTCTAAGACAGCTTCAAGAGAAGTGTCGGGAGCAGAATACCCCCCTGGTGATCGTCTTCGTTGACCTGAATAAGGCCTTCGACACAGTGAGCAGGGAGGGATTGTATATTGCGCTCGAAAAAGTAGGATGTCCCCCGGAATTGCTAAAACTCATAAAATCTTTCCATGACGATATGATGGGCACAGTTATTCTCAATGGTAAGTCATCGGAGCCGTTCACGATGAAGAGAGGGGTTCGTCAGGGTTGCGTCCTCGCACCAACTTTGTTCGGCATTTACTTTTCTCTGCTACTAAATGTTGCTTTTGGTGACTCGCAACAAGGAGTCCATCTGCATACGAGAGCAGATGGGAAACTATTTAATATCACCCAAATTATGTCCCGTTGCAACCGAGAAGACTTATTTACTGATAGGCTGCTCTTTGCTGATGACGCAGCCTTTATAGCAAAGACTCCTGAAGACCTCCAAGTCATGTTAAATAAGTTTGCACACGCATGTTCCCTGTTCTCTATGACAATCAATGCAAAGAAGACCGTGTTACTAGCGCAGGGTCTTATGTACCAGCCGACTGTCTTGCTGGAAGGTGTACCCTTACAGGTAGTAGATAAATTCTGCTATCTGGGTTCAACAGTGTCTACCAATCTATCACTGAATGCAGAAATTGATATTCGTATCGGAAGAGCAGCATCAACTTTCGGCAAGCTTCGTACAAGAGTATGGGATAATAAGTACCTTACCATAAAGACCAAGATAATTGTTTATCAAACTTGTGTCTTAAGCATTCTCTTGTACGGATCAGAGACCTGGACGTTGTACGCAAAACAAGAACGACGTCTTAACAACTTTCATATGCGCTGTCTTCGAAGCATTCTGAACATTTCATGGCAGGACAGGGTAATAAACGAAAGAGTACTGGAAATAACACAGCTTCCCAGTATTACTGCTCTTCTTAAGCAGAGACGGTTGCGATGGCTGTGACATGTGCACCGCATGCACAGCGATCGGTTGCCAAGACAAGTTTTGCTCAGCCAGGTAGCATTTGCAAAACGCAAAGAAAGAGGTACTGGTATCCGGATGCACCGACCCAATTCGGCTACAAGCATGGCGCTACCTCTAATAAATTGAATTGAAGAGTTCCGATATTCTATCATGGATCCTGAAGTCAGAATGTAACCAAAACCTCATCAAAGTACCCTGTAAGTACATCCTTTCTAATAAAAAAAGAGTCATCGAAATCGGTTATCGTGATATTGAGTTATTGGACAATTTGTCAAGCACATACTTAATCAAAATTTAGAATTTTATTGTTTTCTCATGGAAACCTTTGTCAGACCTGGAGTAAATTAATATGGGACCAATCGGGAAGCGCCAGCTTTCAAATGAAACAAGAATCATCAAGATCGGTGCACCCAGTCGAAAGTTCTGCGGTAACAAACATATATAAAAAACATACGCGTTGAATTCATAACCTTCTCCTTTTTTGAAGTCGGTTAAAAAATAGAATGATTTTTTATAATACTAAAAATTCCCTTGCATTATGCCGATGTAGTGACCTTTATTGCTACTTCGGAATATTTCTAAACTAAAACGTTCTTTCTAGACTTTGTGCCTAACGTGCCATTTTATATGAATATTTCATAAGATATCTGGTATGTTACCGCTTACGTTTTATGGTAAAGACATAAAGGAGAGAGGTCAATTGGCTAATAGCACATGAATCACGAGCTTCTGAAATGTGATAACCGTGTGATAGAAATGTGATGACAAGGACGGGGGGAGGAGTTAAACATCGTAAAGTTTGTGTGACGTCATTCATAGTAGCCCCTTGATTGCTTTTCGCCTGGTGTTTGTACCAGTGCAAGTTGTGATAAGCTGATATTAATACGTATATGCAAAGATAAAGATAAGTGTTCCGGCTTACATTTTACGACGTTCTGTTTAAATGTATCTATAAGCATTAGCTTATAAAAACATTTATAGAGAACGTATTAACGTAAGATAAACGCGCAATGCATTGTTTACAAATGACGAGAACCAAGTCGATATATAAAGAAGGTATATTATTAAAAGAAAAAAAAAACGTGTGCAACTTATTCTAATAGTGCTGGAATGGGCCACCTCTATCACCCAGGAGCGGTAAGAACTGGTTAAAGTAGACTCAAATGCCGGCCAGTGATCTAAAAATAGTAGACTCGATATCCGCGCATTCATTATCTCCAGCCATTCTTATACCGGGCCTTGTTCGAGTTTAGTAATCGCAACTAACGCGGACAGACAAAGCGTCTCTTGTTACAGTGAAAAAACTGTTTCGCGCTTTTAAAGGAAAAATATTCGACTCTGACAGTTAAAGCCATTAAAAACTTACTTCCACTTCATGACTTTTGTCGATTTTATTTCTTGAAGTACCCAACAAGATATGATTTATATTTCTTTATATGTCCTACTTATATACGAAGGTATATAAGTAGGACATACATTTAAGTTATTATTAAACACTAAATAAATGTATGTAGACTTTAATTGCGGTAAAAGATTGACTGAGTTCTTAACAGTATTTTCAACAATTACCGTAAGGATCAAAAGCTTAGAAGCGGAATTTAATTATGTTTCATTCTTTCACTGAGACAATGACATCAAAAATATCTATGTCATTTTATAAAGGCTCCTAGGAATTTTAAGTGGCGCTGGAATTTCCTCGGGATGAGATATTAAGTATGAGAGAATATTTTTCATCTTGCTTGTATCTTTTTTAATATTATTTTTATGCTCATATGCTATTTTCGAGCGGATCTATGGGTACATCTAATTTTAGTAAAAATAAGTTAAATGTCAAGAAATATCTATATCCTTCCTTTGCTTTTATATCTTAACTACTTCAACAATTCTATCGAAATACATACATATGTATTTCGATAGGATTGTTCAATTGTCAATGGCATACATAAAAGCAAAGAGTACATTTAATATAGAAATTACAGTAAAAAAATGACCAAAACCGTGTGAAGACACGCTTATATAGAAGGGTCCCGTATCTGATACGCTATAAACGTATTTGTTAAATAATTTCACAAGTTGTTGTCCGATTTCGTTCAGAATAATTTTCTTAATGAGTTTTTTGCATGTTCAATTAACATTGAAAATTTCAAGTCTCTACGTCTAATATGTACGCGGGGGGGGGGTCCTTGTAGTACTACAGAACCCTAAAAAGAACCAATTAAGTATTCATTTAACCACAAATCTCTTATTTCACCGTTTTAATCGCCACCAACGTAAAGAAGTTTAATTCAATAGTTTCGAAGATAAATAATGAAACAAACTGAAGTGGTATAACGTAAGTTTCATGTGTTTAAGTTTTTGTGTAGAGTTTTGAAAGTTATAGATAGGAATAATTTTAAATAAATGAAAATAATTATGTAGTAAAAATGATTTTTAGCTTATTATTTTAAGGTGTTCGGTAAAGATAGTCGACACATTGCTGCATATAAGAATATTGGTTATATTATAGCAGCTAATATTGTCTCATGATAATAATTTGGGATTTGCGATTTGTGTACAAAGACTTCCACAAAAAAAAAAAAAACGCGCGGTTCCACTTTTTAGAGATTTATTTTTATGGATATCTCAAGAGCGATTAATCTAGATTATTGTATTTTTACAGTCTAATAAAAAATTATATATTTTTTTGTGAAATCATAAAACATTTCATCGAAGAAATGAATTTGCTCCTTAAAAACTATAACTGTAAACTTACAGATCTTCTACAACTCTGATAAATCAAAATTTCCTTTCACGCATAATACTAAATCTCATTTCCAAAACTTTTGGTGAAAACTATTATTTCGAATAGAAGTCAAACTTCCACTTACATCACTAAAGAACTGGAAGCTTTGTAATCAAAACACATGAACATTTGTCTCGTACAATTGTCTTAGCCATAATTTCGTGCATTTCATGAAAACCGTTCATGTCTGTATTGGTAGAATCGAGATTACTTTGTCAAATAAACTAGACGCGAATGGCCTCTCACTCACGAATCTGTATTGAACGGGCCACCCCATTAACCCAGTCGTAAGCTCCGTATGTTTCATTAGATCCCTATCTGTGACCCATCAGACATCTGCATAGGTCAGGTTATCAGCTGTAATAAATGGCTTTATTTGCTAATGCTGAGATAACTTTAAACTGTGTATCGATTTCTTGTAAGGACTTAAATACTCCAGCGGGGAAAATTTATATAGTAATTTTAAGATGTGGTAGTCTAAAATTTTCAAAGCAGGCTTTTAACCTATAATCTAGCTTCTACACGTTTTAAGTAGGTTAATAATATAGATTAAAATAGCAAAAATAATAACTCTTCTTCATACATCTAACTACGGACTATCATTATGAATAAATAATAATTTGTGATAATATAAATTAATAGTTTATTTCTGTGGCTGACTGCAAATCATCATTTAGACCAATAATGATTAAGCCACAAATAAACATATTTTGTTGTCGGTATTGGGGTAAGAAAAAAGAAAACACGCCGGGGGAGAAGGGTGGGGGGGGGGGGGGGGGGGGGGGGGGGGGGGGGGGGGGGGGGGGAGTATGCAGAAGCTCTCGAGATACAAATTTTAAAAATTTTGGGTTATACGCCTTTGACTAAGCTGAAAAGTTAGTTCGACTGTACATTAATTTGGATGGTGGGGAAGGGGTATACTAACACCCCCTTAAGAGATGGTACGAGGAAACTAATAATTTTCAAGACATAAAAAATTTGAAATTTTGCTTCATACACGTACTTATCAACGTGATAAATTTTAGCATGGGTGTGCTCAGATTAATATACAAAAAGGTTCTTTGGATTTAGACAAAAAATAACAACAAAGTTTAGGTCAAATATGCAGAAGGTCTCAACCTTCTCACCTATCCGTTTTCAACAGGAGTACATGGACACTCGTAACGACCGATTTAGTGTTTAATTTTGACACTATCGTAAAAATTGATCGATTGTTTAAATTTATTTAAATTTATAATCTATACATATAAAATTAAAGCTGGACCGATTTCGCTAATTCTTTTTCGTTGCATTTGTTATTATCAGGAGAAGGTTCTTATGAAAGAAAAAAACGGGGAAAATTAAAAAATTAAGTACTGAATATTAAATTATTTCTAATTTAACCTTAGCGCTTTTGTCAATTTAAACGTTATCGTTTGACATAACATTGACAGAATGCATGCTAAACGGGAACAGAAACGGAAACAGAAAACAGCGTGAATCAACGGGAGATATCTTCTGCCGGGTGCGCTAGTATTTATATAGAGGGCAAAAATTGTCGTTCAAAACTCCTTAAAATTACAAAGCTTCTTTTAGTGAAATCTATTAATGAAAAAAACACAACAAATCTCAAATCGACGTACAACTTTGTATAGTTGAGCCGAACTGTAACCGTTTAGGAGTTTCATTGATAATCATAATCAATTAATTGACAACAATTAATTGACCATAACGAAGTTACGGTAGATGACTCAAATATCCGGAGAGCCTATAAAAGATTCGGCCGGGTAACAATAGAAATGTTCCGTTACTTTGTCATGGATCCCAAAATCAGTACCTAACCAAAATGTCATCAAACTACCCATAATTCAATCGATTAAAAGGCTCAGGTAAAGATGCAATTAATAACTTATAAAAATTTCACTGTGTTCGGATAAAATAATTAAATTTAAAAATTAATCAAATTCAATGCCAATGAAGTCACCGCTACAGTGAATAAATATATTTTAAAAGAGATAGATTGGTTAAAAAAGAGTACAACATACATATCTTTTAGGGTTCCGCAGTCCTACGAGGAACCCTAGTTTCCCTCTGGCTATCCGTCCGTCCGTCTGTCCGTCTGTTGTTTGGAATTCCAAAATATAAGATGTAGAGATTTGAAATTTTCCCATGTTGATAGAATCTGATATAAACTAATTAAGAAAATTATTTTGGGTTAAGCGGATCGCAGCTTTTACAGTTATTTCACAAATACCTTTATCGCGTATAAGATACGGAACCCTTCTATATAAAAGTGTCTCTCAACGCTCTTGGCCATTTTTATATCTGCTGAGAGCTATTTTAGGCTGTTTTATTTTTAACAAACACAGGCAGTTTGACTAGCTATTTTAAGATACACGTGTATTTAGCAAATACAGCTTATACTTAGTGTCTAACAGATTATTTGTTTACGCATTTCCGTGTACTAACAGTGCGGTTTGCACATTTTCTTTTAATTACATTTCACTTAACGCTTAACCGGATAAGTAATTTTTAGGGCCGTCTGCACAATGAACTGTTTAACGCTTCTAAACTAGCCAAGTTTATGAACCAGACTATATATAAAAAAAATTATTCCAAAGATTAACTATTTTACTCTACTATTTCAAGTTATTGCTCATATGTTTGTTAATTGGTATTTTTTTTAATACATATGTATTGAGTATATTTTGTTATTCTTATATAAATTTGAAACATTACTGACTGTAATATACGAGTTATTTGCAAGCTCAGGATTTAAGATAGTTGCTCATCATCAAATAGGCTGTATGCTTGTTTGTCACATAAAAATGTGACAGATTAAAGGCAGGTCGATGTATAAATTTATGAATCAATTATTTATGGATAGATATGGTTACAAATTACATTTATATCTTGTCGTTTCAGAGGTCTAAAACTTAAATTAATTATTAAGTTAAACATCTTGTATAGCAAATGGATATTTTTGGTAATAATTTCAATTTAATTATGTTTAAGAGCGTGTTCTTTATAGTGATCACTAAAACTCACCTTCACTGCCAGTGTTCCCTCCCTTGCGTAACTAAATCTGGTATGATCCTACTAGTGCGGCTTTAGATGTCCTTTCTAATAATGAACTTATGATAGTTCTTGACAGGACAAAGTTTTTTAACAGGTTGTACAGGGATTTTGCTGGTATACCCCTTGCTCCTACCTCTGCTGCGTATAAGCTGGTTTTATAAGCGTTTTTGGTGAGCTCAGTCTAATTTCGGAATAAACCCGAATATTTTTGAATTCTAATGATTTCAGAAGTCATAAAGAACGAAGATAAGGGTAGAGCTATACAGAGGGTATATTTAAGTACCCTCAATATTTATGAACTGCGAGTAATATCTTTATATGGTATTCCATAAATTATCATACTGAATCACTCGCAGTGAAGGCCACAAGGCGTTCACTTCTACCGAAACATGGGCATGGGAAATATTATTTTTCTCAAACATGCTTGGAAATTTGAGCATTATTTTGACAACCTTCTTCAGTTGTATAAAAATCCATATATGTCGTGTTTAGCGGCCAAATAAATTACTATGTAAAATCATATTTTTCGTGTAATTTAAAAATGGAACGTTCTCCTACTCCGCAACATGGCGACCAAAGAGGTACTTATCAAAGGTTTAGTTTAAATTTCGAACTGGCTTGCACATAGGAAGCTGTTTAGTGAAAAAAAAAATTGACGCGTATAAAACTATTCTTAATAGTTGTTAGTCAACTTCGTCATTGGTTTTAAAATAATATTACACGTAAAATTAACGAAAGCATCTTATCCGGACCATCGACTTTCCATCAAAACTTTGTATACAACAAACTTCAACCTCGTTAGAATTATCTCAAACCAACATAATTACCGGAAAATCCACATTAAATTTTAAGAATTGTACATTCAATAATTGTATTTTCAAATAAAAGTTATGAATTGTACTACTTAGTTTAATTTCCACGCATTATTTGAAAAAATTAATATACAAGCCCTGGCCACAACTAGGCATTGATGTACTTACGTATGTGTGCCTCGGCTTCGCCCCGGCCCACATTCACACTTTCGTCTATCAATACCTCTCATGCCGGCCGCTGCAGTAATGTACTATTTATTTTTACTGGACCGATTTGAAAGAAATTTTCACTGTTAGATAGCCCATTTATCTAGGAAAGCTATTGGATATATATATATATATATATATATACGCTATATATATACATCACGCTAAAATTGAATCTATTTTTTCACCTAATGTTAATTCATAAATTGGGTAACAGTTTTATTATAATTATCATTTTCTTGGTACACATTGCTATAGTAGCTTTTTTTATTATTTTTTTTAATATAGTTACAGTTTCATTTGTGTGGTTACGAAAAAAGGAAGAGGCAATAGTAAAATGAAATGTATAAAAAAAAAACTTAGACTAAAAATATTAATAAATAAATATAATCAGAATATTACTATAGCAAAAGTTTAAAAACTTATATATATGTCGCCTTATGAAATTTAAAAAATAATTTCATAATAAATTTAAACTTTTAGATCAAGGTTACTGAACGATTTTCACTTAGAAAAGTAGGTACAGTAGTGAGTTAAGTAATTGGCCAGTTGCCAATTGACGATTAAGGGTCTCTTTCAGCGACGAGTAAAATCTCGACAAGGCTGATCGCCTGTCTGCGGCGATTCCATTCTTCGGCAATTCCATACTTCCTACACTCGGCGGTTATATAGTAATTTATAGATTTTTTTGTAATAAACATTGATTTGAAAACAATTGAACGAACAAAATTTAGCTGAGTGTTGCAATAATAAAAGGCCAGTTACTAAAATTAAAAAGGAGTTTTATCCCTTTAACTAATATTATATTTTATTGAATTTTTTTAACGATATTTGTATTAACTTAGTATAACCCCTACAAACTCTTGTTGGTGACCATTTATATGAGGAAATTCGAAAAGCTTTATTATCAAGTAGTAACATTATAGTACTAGTGTTAAAATAATTCCTTTTATCTTTCGACATAAGTAGAATAACTTTCTATTGAACTATACAATATCATATTTATCAATAACATAAAAAACTCAATGAAGAAACTGTGATCCCTTACAAAGTTTAATGCGTATCGACGGTGAAGTATTAATACATCTTATGCGACATTTTTTTAGAAATTGACTTTTTCCTTTTTTTTATGTTACAAGAAACAAACGAGCAGGCAGCAGCCAGCTAAGTGCCTACTGACGCCCACGGTCATCTGCATGCTGCAGATGTCCATGAGCGACGGTGGCCACTTACGATCGGGTGGAATTTTTGCCCATTTGCCCCCTTTTATTCTATAAAAGAAAATATGTTAACTTGCATTTTCGCTAGTTACCGTATATTTAGATTTATATGCAATTAATAAAAAAAATAATTTCGATATTACATAAAGACAATTGCATTTTATTTATATTTAAAGATGACGTAATATATTAAATACAAGATGGAAATAAATTACTAAGGCTTGTGAGTTTGCTCAGAGGGCCTAGACCGAAAATTCTCGATAGTTTTACTTACTTTTACGTTCGATACCGAACGTCAAACGACACATTAATGCTACCGTATTAATGCTTTACATGACTTATTCGCTATATATTGCTAGCACGAATGCAATCGGAACTTTCATCTATCGAATCCTCGATGTAACGGCCGTGTAAGTCGTGTAAAATGGAAGTACAAACCTTGATTTGACGTTTCGTTTCGAATGTAAAAGTAAGTAAAACTATCGAGAATGTTAGTGTTATGTCCTCAGATGAGAGCTTATTCAATTGAAGTAAGTTCTTAGAGATTGTATGCTGAACTAACTTGGCTTAATCTGCACGAGGAACTTAATACACTTCCTGGCTCAGATTAAGCCGTTTGTCTGGAGTTTTCCTGGAATGGTATAATTTTGTTCTGCTAACTTTGATATTAACTCTTACAAAGACTAAGAATTCCAGGATGTCAGACTCTTGAACCAACATTTCCTGAGCTACATATAGAATTAGTTTTTAGTTTACTGCTAATTCTACTTTTATAGTTAACTAGTTGTTACCCGCAACTTCTTTCGTGTAAAATTAGGTGATTTTTTTTTAGCGTGATGATATATAGTCTATAGTATTCCTCGTGAAATGAGCTATCTAACACTGAAAGAATTTTTCAAATCGGACCAGTAGTTCCTGAGTTTAGTGCGTTCAAGTAAACAAACAAACAAACTCTTGAGCTTTATATATTAGTAGCTGTATAGATATAGATAAAACGATTACATAACTGACTGCCCGTTGGCGCAGTGGACAGTGACCCTCCTTTTTGCTCCGGGGGTCGTGGGTTCGATTCCCACCTCGAGTCTCGGTGTATTATCCATATGTATGTTTTTATATATTTAGGTCAATTAATTTACCAATTTATACATTCCAGTGAGACTACATAAAGGAGTAACATTCTTGTATATAATAAAAATGAGAGGATCGCTGTTTTGCATATCTACCGTGACGTCTCGACGGAAGAAATTGGTTTGCCACGTTAAGGTCGAATGTCGTTTGCACGTCAATTAGTCAAAAGGCTCATTTTTGCTTGTTACGCATTACGTGAATGTCTAACAATAACCCTTGGCAAATTTTCTTTAACTAGGAGCTGTCATCCAAAATGGTAAATTCCTTGGTCATCTATACAATGTAAATTACAAATTAACACTCGCTAACATATTATTTTTGATTACGTTTGACCTTTCGTTGATTGTGTGGCGTGTTTTTGCGGCACCTCACGTTCCGTACATTAGTTACAAAACTAATTTCAATTTAAATTAAAATAATTATGACCCGCTCCGCCACTAGGCGAAAAACTGCTTAACATTAATTAAGTAAAACATTTATTGCAAATAATACTCAAGGGAAGAATGGTATGGGTTCTTTACAAATAAAGGCGCGAGGAATTTTCGTATATTTAACTTTTAAGTCGAATCAAAGTTACCACCACAATATAATACATAAAATTTTAGTTAAAAAAACATATTGTCTAAAAACAGTCTACTTTAATACAGAAAATTCATCAGTGTTTGACTTTTATTTGAGATATTATAAATGATTAGCTATGCCCACGACTTCGTCCGCCTAAAATTAGGTAAAAAAAAATTAGTTTCAATTTTAGCGTGATGATATATAGCCTATAGCCTTCTTCAATAAACGGGCTTTTTAACACTGAAAGAATTTTTGAAATCGGTTCCTGAGATTGGCGCGTTTAAACAAACAAACAAACTCTTCAGCAATATCAATTAGTATAGATATAGATAGCGAAAGAATTAAATGTCTTTACATTATCCGTATGCTGAACTGCTTGATAAACTATCTAATACTTTTTTAACATGATTTATCAGAAGTTATTGCGATTCTATTCTTTTTGATAAAGTTATCAGTAGGATTTTTGAGGAGGTCGTGGCCTAATCGGTGGTCGTCATTTGAGTTGATCGCTAAGTTAAGTTGCTCTGGCTGCGACCGGGTGATAGATGGGTGACCCATTCTAGCACTGGTTGTATCTGAGGTAAACGATATTAAAAATGTTAAACTTTAGTACAATAGGACAAAATTTTACACTTGCGTAATGTAATTATTGTCTACGTATAATGAATAGATCGCCATTTACAAAACAGCCGCGGGCCATAAAGAAAGGGGACGCAGGCCACATATGGCTCGCGGGCCAGGTGTTGCCGACTGCTGAAGAGAAATACCAAGCATAGCTCTCTCCATAGCACGCGGAGTAACCTTTAATTTGTGCACCTGTCGACAAAGCCGGCAAAGTCGGCAAAGCGACTGATATAGCTCTCAAGGTTAGCAGGCCGAAGTGACGGTGGGCTGGTCACATTAGTCCCTGATGGCAGGTGGAGTTTAAAAGTTCACGAGTGGAGATTACGTTTCGACAATCGAAGTTTAGGACGCCCTCGTACCAGATGAAGTGACGAAGTACGAAGAGTGGCAGAGGTATAGTCGTCCAAGAAAATGCTTTACCATTTTGGATGACAGCTCCTAGTTAAAGAAAATCTTGCTAAGGGTTATTGTTAGCAATTAACGTAATGCATAACAAGCAAAAATAAGCCTTGTAATTAATTGACGTGCAAACGACATTCGACCTTAGCGTGGCAAACCAATTTCTTGGTCGAATATACAAGCTGGCTACGAATAGCCGACGAACAAGTACAATGGCGCACCTTTGAAGAGGCCTATATCTATTAAGTACTAATTATCTAGCAATTGATACATAATGGCTGATATGATGGTGATGATGATGAATGTAGAGTTTGGAGATGAACCGCATTTTGAATTTTTTACTCGTTCCACGGTTAAGGCTCTAGGCTTGTATGTAATGAAAATTTAAAGTAAATTATAACTTTGAAATATCCACTTAAATCTAATACCGGAGCCAGACATAGGTCAAAGTGTTTTATACATTTTTTTACCTTGAAGTTCACAAAGTACTATAAAACTTTGTACAGTTACACAAAGTCCCCTCCACACTACATGATCATTGAAATGATCATTCAAATGAAGCTATATCTGGCTACAGCATTATAGTAATATATAAAACTGAAGAGTTTATTTGTTTCTTTGCTTGACGCTAATCTCAGGAATACTTGTCCAATTTGAAAAAAAAATTCAATGTTAGATAGCCCCTTTATCGAGGAAGACTGTTATATGCTATATGTATATTATCACGCTAAAATTTTTTACCTAACTTTACGCGGACGAAATCGCGAGTTACAACTAGTAGATAATAACTTTTCAACCCCTGCCAATCCGGGGCGAGCTACTGGTAGATTATTAAAACATTATCTAAACTTTATGCACAGATGTTGTTTGGCATCAGAGAGTCAACTTAGAATCCACGTCACGTACCGAATTCATGGCTTCAGAGTTCGGAGTTCGAGAAGCGTCCCCAACTCGTTGTGATGACGTCACACTTGTATTGAGCTTGTTGCCAATTAGACCAATATGAAGCTGACCTGACTGGAATCTAGTTTGTGAAACTTGATTATCACTACCAACGGCGGAGATCTCGTGGGAATTCCCTCTGCTTTGAAGAAAAAGTATCTATATGATAAATTCCATATTTCGTATCGATAAACAGTAATTTACTTTTTTGATGTGATATTACTTGTCATAATATCGAATACTAGCTCAGCCCGCGACTTCGTTAACGTAAAATTAGGTAAAAAAAAAATTAGATTCAATTATAGCTTGATTATATAGACAAGCCTTCCTCGATAAATAGGCTCACTAACACTGAAAGAATCCTTCAAATCGAACCAATAGTTCCTGAGATTAGCGCTTTCAAGCAAACAAACAAACTGTTCATCTTTATATATTAGTACAGATTTTCCATTTATAACGTTGGTTTTCCAGATGAATTTAGTAAGTCTCAAAAAACCTCCAGGGTCGTAAAATTTCGAAAGTTTAAATTTGGAATTCAGTTTAGAAATTCTTTTCCAAGTGTACACTTACAGGAATTCGATGACAGATTTTTTTCTTCTAATTCCCCTAGGAGTAAACATTTGAAGAAGAGTAAATGAGCAGGTTGTTCACCTCTTAGCTCACTAAAGATGACCCTGCAGTCTGCCTTACAAGAATTTCCCAGATGCCGTATCTTCAGAAACGAATATGAGATAGATGATTAGATATGACATCTAAGATGACATTAGATTATATTCTTCTTCTTCTTCAAGTGCCATCTCCTATCGGCGGTTGGCAACCATCATGGTTAGCTGCACTTTGTTGACAGCTGCTCTAAACAGTGATCTCGAACTTAAAATAAAACACTGGCGCGAGTTTTAAGCCAGGAGATCCTTCTATGGCCAGGTCTTCGGCGGCCTTATTTGCTTATTTTTCCGTGTATTACGAGTTAGAGTAGTTCATATTTTCCATTTCGCATTATGTGACCTAGATATTCGAGTTTCCTTCTTTGTACAGTTCTAATTGGATTATAGGCCTCTCCAGTTTCTAGCGTTATCCCGGTTAAGTAACAAGGTCCGCTTAGATTGCAGAGGATTTGGCTATATATTTATATGAGCAAAAAAAAAATATTTGTGTATAGCAGGCGGCTGTTACCTATAACACAGGCGTTCAGTTGTCTACCTTAGGAACAGACGCCCGTGTGTCAAGTAGTCCTATATATTTATTTATATTTCATTTATCCGAGGGTTCAGCATTTTTAGACTGTACGCATTCCGCTCAAATCTATACACGCAAATACACATTGAGTGCCTGTCATTGATAATTAAATAATTGCTTCATTAGTTTTTGGTGGTTTCTTTATATCACCGGAAGTCAATAATTTATAAATTATTTGTCGGTATTTTTGGTAAGATACATATAGAAGTTTGAGTTTTATCATATATGTTCTTACACGATATATATTCAACTATCTGTGCCCGCGACTTTGTACGTGAAAAATTAGATAAAAAAAAATAGATTAAATTTAATCGTGATGATATATAGCCTATAGCCTTCCACGATAAATGGGCTATCTAACACTGAAATAATTTTAAAAATCGGACCAGTAGTTACTGAGATTAGCACGTTCAAAGAAATAAACAAACTCTTCAGCTTTATATATAATTATAG
>JANCMC010003772.1:599050-647771 GCA_024363005.1 Charaxes varanes | reverse complement strand
AAAATCGGACCAGTAGTTACTGAGATTAGCACGTTCAAAGAAATAAACAAACTCTTCAGCTTTATATATAATTATAGACATTAAATCTAAAAAAATGCTTGTAACATATAACCATGTATCTTCTTCTTCTCTAGTATTATCCCGGTGTAGTACCAGGGATTTGCTTCAATTGCAGGGGAAGTGGCTGTGGAGCGAGTTAAGACGACAGACTGCTGTTTGACGCCGTCCACGGAACCCGCACAATCTCTACAATCTCACCACGATTAATATCACTCGGTGACATTAATCGGGACTCACTGTTGTCTTCCGAAGCACGAAGGAGGAAGGTTATTTGAAAATCCAGTATTAAAATGGGTCAGCAACCTATCCCGGTTGATCCCACACTCCCGGTCTCCGGACCAGGGTGCGTAAACGCATTTCCCCGCAACAATAAAAAGTACTGCATAACCTAGTGACACAAAGGCCGGCCAATATTAGGAATATGCATACTTTAGTATGCTAATTGTCTAGTATGCTAACACTATAGTATGCTAATACTCTAGTATGCTAATACTATAATATGCTAATACTCTAGTATTCTAATACTATAGTATGTACGTATAAAAAGATTGGTAACTAATCTAGTCAGACACTTAGTTATACACTTTACAAGTGTGTGCTAGGTCGTGTACACACACGAACTGAGCACCTTACGGATATTATTCTCTCCTTCTATTGCTAAGCTATGAAGCTTTAAAATCATTAATTAATCTTTGTTTGCGACCCTGAAAGTGTTAACAATAATTAAGGCATTATATCTAGTCACGTGGAGAGACTGGTTTTTCTATTAACAATATTAAATAACTGGTTAAAATCATAAAAGCATTTTCAACGTCTTCGTGTCATCACATATTTTCACAATGTTTATATAAACATCGGACTCGTTACGGATTTAGTATCAAATTGCAAGTCATCTGGTGCAAGTCTTGATACTTATGCAAGTGTTACATCGAATCTGTGTCCAGACACGACCAATACAGCATTGTCCGCTGAGAGCGATGTATTTTCGATTGCTTACGTAAAATATATTCGCGAAGTCTAGCATAGATTTGGTTTGTTTCTGTCCAATTTATGGTAACGATAGATGAATTTTCTGATTTTAAGGGGTTCCGCACCGGGGAAAAGGAACCCTTATGGGGTCACTCTATTGTCCGTCTGTCTTTCTGTCTGTCGCGACCTATTTTCAAGAAGGCTAGAGCTGTAAAAATAGTATATTTAATTATCAAGCTGTAAAAATAGTATATTTAATTATTAATATCAAATACTGAGGTCTGTAATCTCTCGAAGCTATAAAAAAGTCAATTCTCTCAGTGTACACAGTCAAAAGGTAAAGCCGTATAGGTCACAAAAGGGCACCAAAATCTATAGGGTACTTTCCGTTGACCTAGAATCATGCAATTTGGCAAAATAAAGGGAAAATTCCGAAAACCTTAAATTTGTAGTTTCATCACAAAAAAAATGAGGTGACATTGTGAAATTAAAAAAAAATATATTAATCTTAAAATAACTTTGTAAAGTATTTATGTGATGGTACGGAACCCTTAGTGCGCGAGTCTAACTCGCACTTGCCCGGTTTATTTAAACGTTCTAAAATCGACTCTATAGTTTGCAATAATTGGAGCAATGTTCAGCAAGTGGTTGAAATTCGGCAAAACAATTTATGAATTTACCCTAAGACAACACTAGCTATTGGGGGCAACTTCATCCCCTTTGCAATTTAGTTGGTTTAATATCATTTATAGTAGGGGAGCTCAAGAGGAGATTTGGCACGTTACTGATAGCGTCAGAAAACTTATAGGGAGAATCCTGTAATATATCTCCAGCGACTATTTATATAGGAAAGGGTTCGTTATTAGACCCTTAAAAAAATCGAGCGCCTCAGATTAAGATAAAGTAAGTTAATTTCATGAAGATAGATTTACATTTAGATCGGCGTGAAATGGCGGCAATGCTGTCACGTCAAGTGATGGTATTGTTGTCGCGTTTCGTTCAGTTTGTGAGACCTCCCGGTGGCCTAAACTCGTCATTAAGGCCGGCAACGCATCTGCTTGCCTCCTGGGCGTGCAGATGTCCATGGGCGTCGGTAGGCACTCAGGTGCCTGCTGCCTGCTTGTTTGCCCCTTGTAACATAAAAAAGTTACTTTATGCTTGCTACACATATGTATTTACTAAGTAGAAAATACTTTGCAAGCATCAGGGTTTTTAAGATAATTAATTAATCGCGATTTAAAAGTAAACTTGTAAAGACCTATTCAAATGAAATGTCTATTGAATTTGGAATTGTAAGGACTTAATAAATCAAGGAAACTTCGTTAACGCCGAAATGTATATTAACATATAACGAAGAAAGTAACTTTGATCAAACGTCTTAATTTATATTCATAACGAACAAACAAATGCGTGAATAAAACAATAAACCGATAAAATCTGGAAGATATGAAACAGATAGCACTTTACCACAATACAAAACGGTACAAAGCTGTCGAAGTTGAGACAGTTTACTTCCTAACTACATAAAGGCATGAGGCTGTCTGGGTCATTTAATTAGGTCAGTGCAAGGTTGCTTATCTTGCATTATTATTCCATTGCAAGATCTTACAGGCTATTGGGGTCAAGCTAGCATTAAGCTAAGCTATGTACCGCTAATAAAACATGACCTAATGCCTATTATTTAAGGCGAACGTCGCTTTCTTCTTTATTTATTAGTCTACATTTACTTTTAACAGAACCTAAGGGAACTTAATTAAAATTTTGTTCCTTAACTATATTTACTCATAATAGAATTTATTTTCATTTTCAACCATATCGTTCACTATTGTATATGGTTCTAGTTGCTTTCATTTGTTTTCTATTAAGAGAAATATTAAATCGCTTACTTTTATTGGTGTCTAAGGAAGCTAGTCAGTTTAAAAATCGATTCTGTCTGCACTCTCAGATTCCATAGTTGCCTATCAGTATAAAAAATTTCATTTTTTCGAAATTTTAGAATTCCCCTTATTACTCACGTTACTTTGGTTCAGCAACGTATTCCTGATGAGTTCGGTAGTATTCTCAAGATGCTATATTGGATAAGTCTAGAATATACGAGCTAACTTCAAGACGTGAAAATGGCTCCTCAGTAACAAAAATCTTTTGACAAGTTTCTTAAGAGCGCGAATGGTTGCTGTAAGTTTTAATCGCTGCTATAACTTAAAACAATTTAAGCACGGCGGATTTGTGATCTTAGTTACATTTAATTTAAACTTTTAGAGGACTTTTAAATTTTCTGGTAAACTGCTTGAAGAAATTCACGTATCTATAATAAGAAATTTCGAAATGTACCTCTAAAAGCGGTTAAAGGTATAAATTTATTTATTTATTTAAATTTTTTTATTTAGAGACAATTTTACTTATAAAAATATAGTCAGTGCATCATAAACCACAGTCGGTTTTTCTGTGCACTGTTGATTCTTAAGCGGTAACTTTATACAAAACAATAATTTAGCCTAAACTATTTTGTAGATAGTAGAATAAGTACTGATAATTCATTAAATGACAATTTGGTTATAATTCAGGAATAATTTATATCTTCTATCAATGTCATTATTAAATGTATACCTATAGACACTTTTAATCGTTAGTTTTACTAGTATATGCATAAAGAATTTGATGACACCGTATGTATGTTACGTAATATAATTTTCAAATATTGTTATGGTATCCTTTTTTATTTTTGTCGAGAAAAGATATAATGGCAGATACTCTGTGTAGGCTTTATATCTGTGAAAACGGCGCAATCTTTGTTATTACCATGGACATGGTAATACTAGACTGCGCATTGATGATTGTTTTTTTTTTTTAAAGAATATTAGGAATACCTTTTAGGTATGTCTAATATTCCCTTTTTCCCCTCCTACTTAGCTTAAATAAAAAGCTTGTATTAGGAGTGGGTGTGACAATACCCCAACGGCGGTGGGGTTTTAACCTCTTACCTTGCGGATTTCAGTCCATACCTTATACCGTTGAGCTATTGAGGCTCAAAATTTATATTAAAATGTTAGAAGGAGATGCAAAGAATATTACGGAACCTTTGTCTCTATATTCACCGTACAGAGGAACAAAGACAGCCCTGCCTTAGATGTGTCTGTCTCTTTCTAAAGTAGCCATGTTTCAATACAGAAAGTATAGGACCTACGCAGTCTAGTATTACGATGTCTATGGTTATTACATTCCGTATAATTAATGAAAGACAAGGTTAACATTTATTTTGTATTTACTTTTGTACAGAAGAATATATTAAAAGGTCGTGGCCTAATCAATTTTCGGCATTTGAGTCGATCGCTAAGTTAAGTTGCTCTGGCTGCGACCGGGTGATAGATAGGTGACCCTTTCCAGCACTGGTTTATATTTGATATCCGACCTCCTCCGTGTTTCGTAAGGCACGTAAAACAGTGGGATCCGATTAATGTCACTTTGTGATATTAATCGTAAGGTTGTAGAGATCGTGGGGGTTCCGAGGATGACGTCAGATGGCAATCGGCTATCTTAACTCGCCACGCAGCCAAATCCTCCGCAATCTAAGCGGACCCTGGTACAACTACACCAGGATAACGCTAGGAAGAAGAAGAAGAAGGTATGGGGATTAACTATAAATTGAATTAAATTCTTGGTTAAATGCCGACTTAGAAGATATCCGTATTGGGCCCACAGCGGACCCTCTTTAGTGTTAACGCGGGTTGCATTAGCATTGGTCATAAGTGTGACACGATAAAGGCTTGCCTTCTGTGGGCCTAGCATGAACATTTTTGTCCTACATAGAGTCCACTCTTCGACTCGAACGGTTCGAAATGTTTGAATCGTACGTGATAAGGATCGCAAGGAAGCCTCTAAAATTTAGCTTTTGATTCAATATGTTATCAGAAAATAAAAAATATAAGAAATATTTAGACTTTCATTTAAAAGAGATAAGCTAATAAAAATGCGTGAGTTTCTATTGTGAATAATCGTTTTATGTACAATGATCTAATCTTGAAAATTAATGCGCAATAAAGTTATTGCAGTCCTAACATAATTAATGTGAATGTTAATTTATTTGTTACGCTACCTCGCCTCAACTAATCATCCGAACATTATTACATTTTGTATACACGTTTTCAAGGAGTAGGTATTGAAAACGAAATAGGATACCTTCAAGCAAGCCATATACTTATATAAGATTTTTTGCCACTTTAAGTATATTAAAAAATAAGTACCAATTCTTCCACCTAGCGTTATCCAGTTCAACTACCAGGGTCAGATAAGATTGTAGAGGGTGTGACTGTGGGGCGAGATAAGATGACCGATTACTGTCTGCTGTCACCCCCTTAACCCCCAGACCTTATATTTTTTTTGATGAAATTTTTTAGTAGGTCTTTCCTGATTGTTACGATTTTCTACATCTGTGCTATTACTTAAACTACCGTGTATTTTACTATTTATTTCATTATCAATGCTCAGGTCCCCATTTTCTTGATCGTTTACAGTTTCATAACACTGTTTTTGAGTATTATTCAATAGATCATTGTCTATGCTTCCATTATTATCATAGTCATCTATTTCGTTTTTTATATCTTCCGCTTTTATATCAGTCTGCAGATCTCTGCGTTCTGCTTGTAAGTCGGAATAAAGTTCAATTGGAGTACTCAAACAACGCAGAGCCCTATCTGAAGCTTCACATTTTTGTACAAACTGATACGACATGGAGAGCTCGTTACCACAACCTTCGCATATCATACTTGGTAAACCGTCGTCTTCTCTGACAAGTATATTTACTAACCGCATTAATTTCGTGCTGAATTGTATATTATCTTGTTCACTTTCAAAAATAGAAATTGTTCCAGTTTTATCTAGACATATTCTACATATTAAAGCTTCCATTGTGTTATTATGTACACATGATCAATTAATTGCTCAATGTGAAGGCTTTTTTATAAATATTCTCAGTTGCTTTTTAAAAAACAAACATAATATTGCTTGATTGAGTCGATTGCTATGTCAAAATTGATAAAAACAAAACCACAGACTACTTAACTGAAACTGCGTCATTTACATAGTGCTTAAATCACATAGTGCGTTCCACTAAGCGTTCAAAACACTCCTAAAGCCGTTCGACAAATGACAATTATCAATTTTATTTTGTAAATCATTACGGTCACTGTGGCATGTGAGCCCTGAATATATTGTCATATGCGAAATTTCCTTGTCAACTTTTTAATTAGACAACAAAATGTCTAAAACACTTACTACATTAGGGCAAAATAATTTTTATTTTTTCACTTTAAGTTGTAATTTCAACTGTTTCACGTGTGTCCAATTATTTTTTTTTTATGCTTGTTGTAAATTTTTCTGTCATATCACACAAAATTTGGTGACATTGGTTTTGGTACAATTATGGCTCATGGCTCTTCTACTTGTTATTATTTTCTGTGGTTACACATGACGTCTATGATCGTTGCGAACAGTTTGTGGAACGGACCGTAGGGAAGGAACCATAGCAGTGCCCGGGACTTGTGACCCAGGTGTAGGTTTAAGAGCGCGCTCTTTATAGTGATCACTAATACTCCCCTTACTGCCAGTGTTCGCTCCCCTGCCTAGCTAAATCTGGTATTATCCTACTAGTGCGGTTTAAGATGTTCTTTCTAATAATAAACTTATGATAATTCTTGAAAAACCAAGGTCTTTTAGCAGGTTGTACAGGGATTTTGCTGGTATACCCCTTGTTCCTACCTCTACTGCATATAAGCTGGTTTTATAACCGTTTTTGGTGAGCTCATTGGTTAGGTAAAATTATTTGTTCGTTTTTATCAGATGGTGTTTAGGAATGGTGGTCTCTCTTGGAACTGTAAGCTCTCAAAGTTCTACTCGCTTTAATGTCTTTATATACATAATAATTAAACACGAAACAACAGTTATTATTTACATGTTTTGATATTAATTTGCAAAGTCATACTTAAAGTTTAATGAAAAAAAAACAACTAAACTAAACAAGATGCATTAATATTCTAAATCGTAAAGAAACAGTTGAAAATTTTAGATTCTGTGACAGAAATTTCTTTCAAAATAAAAGTAATTTTTTTATGTGTCCCGCTAATTCTGGCCGTGCGCGTATAATATATTTTATTGGTAAACTGGAATTACGTTTAGGACTGTGGAAGTTTCCGTTTTTTTACTCACGTTCTACTTGTTTGTTTCTTTACAACTCCACGAAGTTTTGAATCTATTCTCCGACAGACCTCTTTCCCAAAGCGATGTCCGTTATTTCACTTTGTATCGATAAAATGGAACGCAATTTATCTTTATTAAGCCTCCGATAAATTAAAGGATGAACCTTTGGTCACATTTTTGAAATCCCCTCCCCCTTGTTTATTTACAGCAGTTTCTTTTAACTATTTTATGTACTAAGTAAGTTTCAAGATACAAAAAAATAAATTGGTACATTTGACGTCACAAAGCTTTTGACCCCACGTTGCCCGTTTTCACACACTGTCACATTTGAGTAATACCCCCTTTAACGTGTTTATTTTACGTGGGGAAACCCCCGTCCATCTCAGGACCTCTGCGTGGCAGCAACCGACGGCCCTTGTCAATCACTGCCACAGGCCCATCCCTCTTTCACGTGTGAATTTAATATTAAAAGTTATATTATGTTTGTTTGTATTTCATAAGGCAAAGGTAACAGTCATACAGCCCAAAAGTAAAATAAAAAATAATATTCAAACGAACGTGCTCAATTTCACTATTATTTTTAGGGTTCCGTACCTCAAAAGGAAAAAAGGAGCCCTTATAGGATCATTTCGTTGTCCGTCCGTCTGTTTGTCTATCTGTCTGTCTGTCAAGACCCTTTTTCTCAGGAATGGGAAGACTTAAAAATTTGAAATTAATTCTATACACTGAAGTCTGCGGTCCCTTGAAGTTGTGAAAAAATCAACCATCCAAGTGAACACAATCAAAAGATATGGGCGTTTATGTCACATTTCCCATACATTTGCAAGGAGACCCAAAACCTATAGGGTACTTCCCGTTGACCTAGAATCATGAAATTTGGGAATAAGCTACATCTTGTAGCACAAGTAAAGGAAAAAATCTTTTCTTCTATCTTTTTCTCGGAAACACAAACAGGTACAAAGTTGAAATTAATATATAATACTGAGGTCTATAATCCCTTGAAGCTGTGCGAGAACATCAACCCTCTAAATATACGCAATCAAAAGATATGGCTGTATATATCGCTTTTCTCATATTAGTGAAATGTATGAAAATGGACTTAAAACCTATATGGTACTTTCCGTTGCCCTAGAACCATGAAATTTGGCAAGAAACTATGTCTTATACCATAGTTAAAGAAATTATAAAAAACCGTAAATTTTTAGGAACATCATAAAAAAATTACCAAGACTTTCAAGGAAATCCCATGAGAAGTACTAATCTTACTCGTAAATTACCTTGTAGTACGGAACTCTCATTGCGCGAGTCTGACTCGCACTTGCCTGGTTTTTTATTCATGATAGAGTCGTCCATTAATAGGATATAAACACACTGAATTTACAAAATTAAAAATTAAAATAAAGCGAGGAGATCTTGGCTTAATCAGGGGCCGGCATTTAGATCGATCACTAGGTGAAGTAGTTGCTACGACGGCCAGGTGATAGATGGGTGACCCATTCCAAGACTAGTTCTTCAAACATCCGTGTGTGTTTCAGAAGGCACGTAAAACTGCCGTTTAATGTCCTAAATAAAATCACAAAAATCATTCATCTTGGAAATAAAATTCACTACGCTCTGCTTCGATGGCAGAGCGTAGTGAATGAGTGTTTAACTAACTACCCAATTGTACAAAAATTTTTTTTTTTCGTTAATTGGATAATCCAAAAGTAATTATATTAATGTTCCTATAAGAGTTCTTTCTGGTGTCAGGATAAGTTTAAAAAAGTAACATATTCAATGTTTTTTTTTAATCTTATAAGTTTTAGAGCTTCGTCAACTGACGGAAGGTTTCGGATTTTTTTTCAAATTTTTCCACGTCTGGTACATTAAATACGTGAAGGTAAGAAAATGAATCTTCATGAAATCATCTTTAAAATGGTATATGCAAATAATGTTCATTCCGTAACAATCACTAAGCTACATTCAAAATAGGTGCAGAAATGAAGTAAAATTGTTTTTCGATCTAATGCTTGCTGGAAATTATAATAATTGGTAATAAATATGAGTCGTGTAATTTACTTTACACAATGTGAAGTCCACTAGGTTTTGTATTATTGGTTTCAACGGCTAGAATTAATTTTGTAATATATTACAGTTGAGCGGTTTATTTATACTAGCTGTAATTGATTTTAAAATAAGCGCAATCTCTTAACATTTAGGACAAACTTTCGCTGTTTGTAATGCTTAAATTTAGTGTTAAAAAAACTGTATTTTTTAATGAAAAATAAATAAAAATTTTCGTCTTTTCGTTCGCGTTGATTTATTTTTGAAATTTGTTCAATTTTGAGGACTAAATATTTTTGTTCCGAACCCTGATTATTCTACTTTAAAGAAGATAACCCATGTTATGCTTGTTACATCAGCCATTTGCTAAAGCGACGGTATATAAAATTTGTGTGTGGTAGAAAAAAAATCGATCCCTTTAATGTCATTATGAGACGTACAAAAAAAAATGGAAAAATGGTTTTATTTAGAAAACAGGCGGAAACTTCAATTAAATTTAGGTGTACTTTATCAGTGCCACTATTATCTATATAGATATGCGATTTGGGCCTCATTGATTCTGTAGCACTGTGTGTGTCATAACAGATAAGAAAACCACATCTGGACGTGATATCATCAAATACTATGTTTATTTTTGCTGCTATTATATTTAATTATAAATAAAATAAATAAAAATAGCCTTTATTTCTACTAAAACCTACTTATTCATAAAGAAACATTCGTCAACCGTTTACATTCGGGCGGTGAACCAGGCGTTGAATGAGGTGACTCTGGCGAAACCGGCGGGGTGACCGAGAGCGCAACCGTCACGGTGACCGAAAGATGTGATACCGATCTGTTGGAAGAAGAGGATAACCTTAAGTACTGTTAACTACGTGCATCATTCCCACTAAGAAAATAAAAAGCAGTAGCATTTCATTTAAGATTAGAATTATAACTGACCAGTTGACGGTTGTTGCCACTGCCGATAGCGAGAGGACCACCGGAGTCACCTTGGCAAGTACTATGGCGGGCGGGAGTGCCAACGCACAGGGTTGAGGAGATGACTCCGAATCCATAGGTACTTCTGCACACGTTGTTGGTGATGACTTGTAAGTTGACTTGCCTTAAAGCTTGGTTCTGAGAAATGCCTACGTCTGAAATGAAAACAAATTTTAAACATGTTTCTTAACAAGAAATAAGAATAACTTACTTCTCTTTAACAACAGACCAAATTGAATCAATAATGACGATTATTGTGTTGTAAATGGTGTAACTTACTGTCACCAGTTAAACCGAATCCTGCAGCGGTAGCCCAGACTCCGACGAACTGGTTGCTTCCAGAGGCGAGGCTGATACTGTTGATATTGTCTGAAATATAAATATATGTATTTTACTGTAATAGCAACTCTTTTAAAAACACATGTAAAACTAAAGACCAAGAAAATATCACTTACTGTTGAAATTAACCCAGCTTAATACAATGATGGCTATATCGTTGTTGAGGTTGAATTGATTGTAGCTGGCGTGCAACTGAACGTTGTTGGTGTTAATACGAGTACCGCCAGTGAAAAGAAGGGTGGAGCCCAATACGACGGTGAACTGACTAGCTTGGTTAGAGCCGTGTCTCCAGCAGTGAGCAGCGGTTGCGGCTCTGTTGTTTGAGATAAGTGAGGATCCACAAACTGACTGAAAGCCGTTGGTGAGGCTGATAACCAAGCCTCCCTAAAAATATACGTAAGAATGAAAAGATGAATAAAAGAAGGTAGAATTATTAATTGCAAATATAATTTTGAATATTTTATTTTATTATAAATACACACCTACTTACGTGTTAGAAATCGGTGCCATCGATGTAACGATGATAAACATACACAACAGTGTATTTTGGTGACCCCGACGTGATATAAAAAGGATTGCATCTTTCATCGTTTCATCGTTACATCGTTGTTTAGAAGACATTTTACAAGAGGAAAGAAAAGCCCATTCCTGAATTTCGTATGGTTACAGTCAATTTTACTTCTTTTTGTATTAATAAGTCGATATTCTTAAATACTTCATTTATTTAGTCACTTTAACAAATTTGCTTACAAAATTCCCTCATCAATAAAATATTAATAATAATTTAGTGTACTTGATAATAATTTGATTAAACATTCTGTCTCTTCTAAAAGGATACCCCTCGTTCATTTAATTCATACAATACTTCATATTTGTTTAAACATAATTGCTAATTATTTAGAATCTTCGAGAATAAAGGCGTGAATTTCAAGTGCGTCTCCTTGCTTGCCGCGCGCCACGCATCTTCTATTCAACCCGAGCCAGTCATCTTTTGGTACCGGGATTCGGGGAGCGCGATCGCATCGTTGTGCATTGGTGAGCGCGCACCGGTTAGCGGTTAGTACCGCGATTCGAGGTTGGTTGATGCATTGTTTTTTATTCATGTGATTTTTATCTTATAGTTTGCGCCCACAAAATGACGGAATTAAAAGAGTTTGTAGCACAGAGAGGTCGTGTCAAAGCTCGAATTACACAGTTCGAAAAGTGGTTAACGCCGTTATTTGAAGTTCAATTAAATAGGAGCCAATATAATGAATTAACTTTGCGATTAGGTAAAATTCAAGAGTTAGCATGTAGTTTTGACGAGTTACAATCGAAAATAGAGTCAATACATACAGACGAAGACCTTCAAATGAAAGAAAGGGAGGATATTGAAAATAGATTTTTTAATTTAATTGCTCGGGCTCAAGAGCTATTGCAAGTTTTTGAAAATTCTTTAAAACATGAGTCTGAGTTCGCATCTATTACTGGTAACGAACCCACTAAAGCAAAGAATATGCTGAAATTACCGCCAATCAAAATTCCACCTTTCAACGGGGATCCTAGCAAATGGTTGGAATTTCGCGATATGTATCTATCGTTAATCCATGAAAACGATAGCATTGACGATATAAACAAATTTCATTATTTGAAAACCTATTTAGAAGGGACCGCAAGTGCCGCAATAAACGACATCGTAAATAGTTCATTGTTTTTATATAATGCGTAAAATATAAAAATGTATACTGTGGGTAATTTTTAGGATAAAGACACATGCCATAACTGATTTTCTATAGATCTTTTTTAGGTAGTATTTTCTTCTATTTCGTAAGGTCTTGCCAGCGCACACCATGTGAGCGCACTAAAATAAGTTTTTACGACATCATGTTATAAATTTCTGAAATTCTCCGCTTTTTTTTACTAACCGCATTAAAATCCGTTGCGTAAATCAGAATATCCACGCGTTCAAGGGCGGGAAACAACTTCATTTTATATTAATGTAAATGTAATAGTAATATTATCAAAAAAAGAGCCATTTAGTAATTGTCAGTTTAACAGGTGTTGTTCGGATAGTATGGGATATATCAAAACTTGCTCCAAAGTATGGACACACACCATATCACACATAGTATTGTGTATCCATACTGAGGGCCTAGCACAAACATTTCGAACCGTTCGTGTCGAAGATTCGACTTTGAAAATATTGGTGCTGGGCCCACATCGGACCCTCCTTAGTGTCAACGCGGATTGCATCAGCGTTGACTAAAAGCGTGACACGATAGTCTTGCCTTCTTTGGATCTAGCAAAAACATTTTCATCCAAGGAAAGTCGACTCTTCGACGCCGAACGGGTCGAAATGTCCGTGCACAGGCCTGAAGTATAAATACATGCTTTATGTACACCCTACATTAACGGGCCAGTCTTAAATGTAGGGGTATGGGGGTGTGATATACTATAGAACCAAACGGGGAAAACAAGCTCCTCTTACTCGCGCATTGCGCTTACTTAACGATTTAATAATTAAATGTCCGGAATTAGATTTTTTGCACATTCCGCCAGCTCAGATAATAAGATCAATTAAAAGTGTCTTAGAGTCAACCTGCGATTCACTGTATTGAACGGGTTTTTTATTAGTTATGTATTAGTTTAAAGGAATTGATGTATAAATGAATAAATACTCACGACGTGGGGGAGGGGGGGGGGGACTATCACGGCAGCCAGCGGCGCGGGAACAGGCGGTAGGCGGCGTACAGCAGCGCGCCCGCGCACGCAGCACGCACGCTCACGCGCAGCACGCGCGTCGATAGCGACGGCGGCGGCACCCTGCGGACACGGTCGTCGGAGGCCATCGGTCAGGAGCATCAAGGAAGTCGCGATATTGGCCCACCTTTGCGAGTCCATTCGAGCCACATGCTCAGTCCATTCCCACTTTAGCTTTGCTGTCTTCTTCTCTACATCCAATAACCCAGTAAGGTAAAGCAGGGTGATGTTGCGAACGCGATCAGTTGTTTTTATACCTATTATGCAGCATTCCATGGCTCTTTAGCAAACCTTGAATCTGGACATATCCTCTTCGTCATTAGTACAATATCAGAATAGTCTATAAAAAATTTAACATAGATACAAAAATATGAACTATGTTAAATTAAACTCCAGAGGTTTGTTTACATAGCAGTCAGTTCGTTATTTTCATGAAGGTGAAGCGAATGAAATTGCTTCAGTAAAAACAATTTTCAATCCCCGCAAAACTTTTCAATTTTAATAATAACCACCGGGCAGCTGAATTAACAAATATTGTTTTCCAAAACAAAAGGCACAACAAAAACTGCACAATTCTCGCAAAAATCCTTATATACGAAAACATCCGTGCAATCTTCCGTTCGAAGTTAATTAATTATTTTCTTCCGTCCTGGAAAATACATTGCGCGAAAAACAAGTTCAGTCACAAACTCTTTCCTCCATTTTGTCTTTTAATTTAATCCAAGATGGCGACCAATCTGCGGAAATATAGCAAACAAGCGTGTATAATGACGGCGTAAAATATTTTGACTTGCCCGTTGGCGCAGTTGGCAGTGATCCTGCCTTCCGCTCCGGGTGTCGTGGTTTCGATTCCCGCCTCGAATCTGGGTGTATTATTTATATGTATGTATTTATATATTTCTACAAAAAACATATTTGTGTATAACAGATGTCTGTTACCAATAACACAGACATTAAGTTGCCTACCTTAGGAACAGACGTTCGTGTGTAATATAATCCTGTATATGTATATTTATTTACTTATTTCTATTCTCAAATAAGCAACCCAAAAATGACTCGAAAGCGATACAACAATCCATATCCATAAAAATTAAAATAACCCATGAAAATAGTTTAAGAATGCAAAACGGCGAAGGAACTGCACAATCCATAATATAAAATAGCACATTTGTTATATGAATGGTTTCAAAACAAGTAGATGTATGGCGTGGAATCCGGCCATCTCTCAGTGCTACGGTCGTTAGACCAAATGATTCTCGAATTCAGCTCCGAATCTCTCAGATCTGGTATCTGAAGGCGTCAGGGTTTCACGTCGTAAATCAGCACGCTATATTAATGGCCATTCCACCTCACGCTGCAGCAAGAATAAGAAAATTTAAGCTGTGACTAAGATTTAACGTTTCATTCCTGAAAGAGGGCGTACCAAGAAATTGTACATCGCATTGCATTACTTACGTTGTTGGGAACGATGAACTTTTTGGACCACACAGACAGAATAAATACGCGAGAATAGAAATAACATCATTGGTGTCATCATGTACAAATTAAGCTTTTTTTTCAAGCGACTTCAAAAAAGGAGGAGGTTCGCAATCCGACTGAATTTTATTTTATGTTTGCTAACTCGGAACTTTCGACTGGGTGAGTCGATGTTGATGATTCTTTTCTTATTTGACAGTTGGTGCTGTCCATGCCATTTCAATGGTTTTTTTTTGTAAAAAATTTAGTTGTTTTTTTAAGAAATTAAAAATAAATTTTCATAATTTAATTATAAATGCGTCAGTCTAAAAATGCACGCTCACGTCCACTGATTATTTGAAACACATACAGCGATTTAATTTTAAACTCAACTTCAAACACAAACTAAAAACCAATGATAGATACCGAGCTTGCTTGTTTGCTTCTACACACTATTCTGCATGTAGAGGTGAATACTTTGGAGGGGCACTTATTTTTAGACTGTACGCACTCTACATACATTTGAACAATTATTTTCATACTCTACTAATTCATAGTACTTTCAATAAAAAACACATCAAGCCTTAAAAACTACTCAACACTGGTTTTGGCATCGTTACGCCGCCAAAATCTGTTTCTAATGATGCACATAATACCGAGGGGTAATCTGAAAGAAGCAATCTTTATCGCGGCATAGATTTTTAATAACGAGCGATGGAACTAATATATGGACGGAGCTAATATCGGGGGCAAATACCCCAAAATCTGTTTGCTTAAATAACCTTGTTCGGGGTGAGTTCGGTAAGGGCGGAGGTTTATTAAAATATTGATAAAAACAGTTGTCGCCTAACATGTAGATAATCTTTTAATATTGAAAAATATTATGATGCGCATTTAATTAAAATAAAAGGTTAGCCACGAGCGTGTCAGCACGCTTACATAGAAGGGTTCCGTATCTGATTCGCGATAAATGCATTTGTTAAATAACTTCAAAAGTTATAGTCCGATTTCCATCAAAATAATGTTGTTAGTGAGTTTTTAGTATGTCCTATCGACATGGAAAATTTCAAGTCTCTATATCTCCTCCTCTTCTTTCTAGAGTCCGCTTAGATTGCAGAGGATTTGGCTGTGGGGCGAGCTGAGATAGCCGATTGTCATCTGACGTCATCCCCAGAACCCCCACGATTTCTACAACCTCACGTGCCTTCCAAAACAAGGAGGAGGTCGGATATCAAATATAAATCAGTGTTAGATTGTGTCACTCATCTATCACTCGATCGCAGCAAGAGTTACTTAATCTAGCTTTCATATCGATCCTCCTAAAGTCAAATCTCTACATCTAATAGTCTAGATCCACCTAACGAGCGGACAGACGCACGAACGGACAAAGCAAAATTACAAGGATTCCTTGTAGAACTACGGAACCCGTTGAAATACAAAATTAACTTGTACAAAGTAGGCAAATGGCAAAATATGATAAGTTACTCTGTATTAGTCTATGTAAAGTTTGTTTACGTAATATGGTGTATAATTATAAACAAATAAATCAGTGGTACCCTTATCTATACTGGTATATAAAGCTGAAGAGTTTGCTTGTTTGCTTGCACGCAATAATCTCAGGAACAACTGATTGGATTTGAAAAAATACTTTAATTTTAGATGGCCCATTTATCCAGGAAGGCTATAGGCTATATACCATCACGCTAATAGAGAATCTATATTTTTTTTTGCCTAATTTTACTCGGACGAAGCCGCGGGCACAGCTAGTAAAATAATCATATATTTCACCATTCCGAAGCGCTTGTTAGAACCTATTCTTATAAAGAATCGTTCTGTGAATGTATAAAAATATGGCAGGAAGTCATATCATTGAAGAAAATTGCAGTAGAATCTTCGACTTCTGGATTTTTCAATCGCAATAACAAACATCAAATCAGTACATATCTGCAAAAGGTAGATATATCACATGTTTACTGGCAGAACGGAAATAAGACCAGTCAAGCAGGAGTTGTCCTGTTAAAAGAGGGTTCCGTATCACACATTTAAATCTTTACGTACTCGTATTTCTCAAGGAAATGAGATTTTTCCGGGGGTCTTAAAGTTTAAACCAATTTTTAATACCACGTAGTATATTATCGTACTTGCTGTCGTATCTATATTAATATATAAAGATGAAGAATTTGTTTGTTTGTTTGCTTGGACGTGCTAATCTCGGGCACAGGTAGTCTAAAGTATATTTCGATATAAGATTTTTTTTATTGTCATTACGTTACCAGTTTTTCGTTGGTGCATAAATAAAAATATTAAAACACTTGTATTGTGCCAATATTACTTGTAATGTTAGCGCTGAACAACGAATGATTAACATGTGTGATTAACCCATCATCTGATTGAAAGTGACCTCCGACGCCCATTGACAAGACAACTAAAATGTTTTTTTTTGGAGACACGCAAAAATGTGGTGCCAGTGTACGCAAAATGAGTGCACGGCGTTCTAGACGATCCCTAACTCGTAGCAATTAAAAAACAGGTAGAAATAAAATACTTAGTGATCATTGCGTTTATTATGGAACCCCAAACTTAAACGTCTCTTACCTTTAACATACCTATAACACGACACTTCGACGATAAATACATCAGTCTCAAGCGTCCTTGTCCCGATGGAATCAGAAATCATCGACTCTCGATAAATTGTGTATTGAATTTATACAGGAGACTACTAGACGTAACCTACGACAGCACTCATGTTTGTTTCAACAAATTTGTACATTCCTTTAAACTCTAATTGTTTTGCCAAATTGAAGAGGCCTATTTTACTATTTACTAGCTGTTTCCCGCAGCTTCTTCTGGATAAAATTAAACTCGCCTTAGACCCATTTAATCCTCCACAAAAAATCCGCACTGAACGGATGTCTACTAACTATAAACTCGAGTCTCCTTAAACCGTTTCAAAGGCTGCCCATAAAGCAGAAGACAAACAGACAGGCAAATAAACAGACAGAGAAAACTATTATAAACTGATTCTGCTATAAGTACCGTATATACAGACACTGGTTGTGCCCGCGACTTCGTCCGCATGGAATTTTGAGTAGATAAAATCTGAGCGGATAAAATCTGAGCGGATAAAATCTGAGCGGATAAAATCTGAGCGAATAAAATCTTTGGGTAGCATCATTTAAAAAAATAGCTCCTATATTTTGTTTCTTGTCACAAACGAATAAACATTCACGCAAAGCTTCAACATTTCCATGCAAACATTTATATAAACTAAGAATGCCATATTAATTAATATTTAATCAACAGCCAAAGAATAAGTTTCAAGCTTTCGGCTTTAAAAATGACGATACTTCCACGCTACATATTCCTTTTATCTCTCAACGTTTTAAGCACCCTTTTTCGCATTAAAATTTAGCCTATGTCCTTTTTCAGGCTCTAGACTATATGTGTATCAAATTTCATCGAAATCAGTTCAGTAGTTTTAACATGAAAGCACAGCAGACAGAGTTACTTTAGCATCTTATACTAATACATAAAGCTGAAGAGTTTGTTAGTTTGAACGCGCTAATCTCATGAACTACTGGTCCGATTAGAAAAATTCTTTTAGTATTAGATATCACATTTATCGAGGAATGCTATAAGTATACCTTATAAAAGTTTTAGCCTGATGATATATAATATCATCAGGCTAAAACTTTTCACCTAATTCAACGCGGACAAAGTCGCGAGTAACAACCAGTTCATAATATTAGTAAGGATGTAATGAAAAACTGCGCCAACGGGTCAACCGTACACTCCAAGAGAACTAGATGGGTGGTTGTGACTGTTCTGCCGTGTCCCCCCTCTACAGGCAGTGTATTAGGTCCACCGGTAATAGTATATGAATCATATTGTGATAAATAACGTACCCTGATTTTATTTACGTTTTACGAGATGGATTATTGCATTTCTAATTCCGAGTCGCCCCACTATAGCGTACCGCGTAACGTAAATAGTATTTAGTCATATATTCAGGACTAGATCATGCTGAATACTATATCTACGCGGTGGCATATGTGTATGTTTATACTAGCTGTTTTCCGCGACTTCGTCCGCCTAAAATTGAACTTACCCTTAGACCTGGCCCAATCAAAAAATCCGTGCAATAAAGGCGGACGTCTGCTAACTGTAAACTACCCCCTCATTGCCAAATTTCATCTTAGTACGTCACGCGGTTTTCGAGATTTCGTGATAGGTTATCTTTGGTTTATATATATATGAGAGCGATATAATACGTATTAATTACTTGTTTATGTAATATCCGTTAAAATTATACAATTACATATGTATATGTACATTGCAAACTTTTTGGACTCTATTGGTCTTGTCGAGGATTGAACTTAGGTTCTAACGTCAACAGTCAACACGGATTTTAACTATGGATGGAGGATCTAATTCTTTCCATTTCAAATTTTTTAAACTTTCTGTTAATATACAGTTCAAAACAACTTATTGACTCTATTTTCCTATTTTATGTTTTTTTTAACTATTAATAGTAAACTTTTTTTATACAAATCAAGAAGACATTAACTTCTAGCCGACCCCGGATATACCTACAGCTATGATGAATGACTTCATTTTGAACCGCACAAATCTATACTAATATATAAAGCTGAAGACTTTATTTGTTTGTTTGACCGCGCTCATCTCAGGAACTGCTGGTCCGATTTGAAAAATTCTTTCAGTGTTGGATAGCTCATTTGATCGAGGAAGGCTTATATATCATGACGCTAAAATCGAATCTATATATTTTTATTTAATTTTACGCGAACGAAATCGCGGTTACGGCTAGTCAAATATACACGACATTGCTCGTTGACATCCTGTTGCCTAATTAAAAGGTATCTTGCTTGACATTGATTCAACATCATTTTTTGTCTACCCTAGGAACAGATGTCCTTGTGTCATATAGTCCTGTCTATATTTATATATTTTATTTATCTATACAGCGACATCCTCTACAGTTTAAGCGGACCCTGGTACTTCTTCTACGTTTCAATAATTCAAACTTCATAAATTTAGTTGTAATACAGTAACGGCCCAAAAAAATCCACATCAATTACTACTCTATATGATGCAGCCATTAAATCCTCATGTATTCAGATATTAGAACACACAAGGTACGACTGTACCACATGGTCAACCCATCTTGGTATCATCCGTACACCCCCACCTTAAGATGTTAACCTTGTTTCGAGCAACGTTAATCCGAGGATTTTGAAACTTGCCAGGGCAACATATGTCCAAGTTGGAATTTTTCCGAAGAAATGGGCTTGGTTAGGAGACTCTTTTCTTCCAAAGATTGCATCTCCTTCTTGAAGGCTCCGAGATTAATGGTACTAAAGCGGGATAACGCTTTCTCTTCTGAGAAGAATGCAAAATAATTTAATTTTTGCCAACCGTACGTAGTTAACTCTCAAATGGAATCGTTTGAAGAATACTTTTTCTCAGTTGTTACTCTCAAAATGAACTCAGTATTCTACAGTACACTGTCTCGAATTTTAATAGAGTCTAACTGTCTAATTAGTGTTGAAGTTTTGCTCGGCAAAATCTTATCAAATCTGCACTCTTACTCAAGTTAACCGATTTCATATTCTTAACTCGAGATAAAAGTACCTTCATACGTAACTAAGGAGAGAAAATGTTAAATAGGATTCTAGACTCGCTGTTAGACATCGTTCGCTCGAAATTCAATGTCTTTGTCATTGGTCAATGACTTTAGGTATCTAATATTTCTGTTTTCTTTCCAACATAGCGTAAAGATAATGCAATGATTGTATGCTTTCCGGGGGTCGTGGGTTCGATTCCCACCTCGAGTCTGGGTGTTTTATCCATATGTGTGTATTTATATATTTCTAAAAAAAAAATATTCGTGTATAACAGGCGCCTGTTACCTATAACGTAGGCATTAAGTTGTCTACCTTAGGAACAGACGTCCGTGGAATTCAAATTCTTAACAAAATTAAACCATATGAAATAATATCACAACCTAATATATAACTAATATTATTAAAATTTTATATACCAGATACAATAAACATTTTTTATATCCTGGAGATTCTATACCATATAACAAAGTGCTGCCACGGAGTTAGGAAGTCAGTGGATATGGATCTGCAGATAGTGTTGACTTTAGCCTGCATGTTTCAGGACACGAGTAGAGTTATTGCTGAATATGATAGAGAAGAAAAGTTTGATTACAACGGAGTTAACCGTCAACCAAATCAACACCTCCGATCGAAATAGTCGTATATACGAGATATAATAAACACTTTTTATATCCTGGAGATTCTATACCATATAACAAAGTGCTGTCACGGAGTAAGGAAATCAGTGGATATGCATCCACAGATATTGTTGACTTTAGTCTGTATATTTTAGGACACAGGTGTTATTGCTGAAGAGATAGAGAAGAATGGTTTTCATTACAGCGAAGTTAGCCGGCTACCGAATCAACACCTCCGATCGAAATAGCCGCATATACCAGACACAATAAACATTTTTTATATCCTGGAGGTTGTATACTATATAATAAAGTGCTGCCACAGAGAAAGGAATTCAGTGGACGTGAACCCGCAGATATTGTTGCCTTTAGCCTGCATTTTTCAGGACGCGGGTAGCGTTATTGCTGCACAGGATATAGAAGAAGTCTCACCCCAAAGAATAATTTGGCTGAAATGAGCACAAGTAAAATCTAACAGGTCACTCGCGAAGCGATGTAAAAGATTTCATTACAACGGAGTTAAACGGCTACCGAATTTACACCTCCGATCGAAATAGCCGTAAATACGATACGATAAATATTTTTATATATCTTGGAGATTCTATAATATATTAGCTGTTACACGCGTAAACTTGCGAGAACCCTTAGATATTATTCAGGCCTTATTTAAATGTATTTTTTTTTCGCAGCGCTTACTTAGCGGATATATAGGTACTTACTGTATCTCCTTAACAAATTGAATTTTCGTAGGTGCGCGGTTTTCGAGATTTCCTGTTCCATGCGAGGTCGCATCGATCTTCAATTAGGGCATTAGTAATGAATATGGTTAATCGCATGTTCGCATGAACAAAGTTAGGCCGCATCGCGCATTGGCGTTTTATTAACACAACGCCTAACTCCTTTATTCCGGCGATGCAAAGCTTGCGAAAATATGTCCGAGGCGACACAAATGTCTACAGCCTAGAAAACAGTCGAAGGGTAGGGTGTTTATCGGTCTTTTACAGATTATTCTTCGGGGAGTTTGCGCAGGAGTTACACAACTTGATACCTCCATCACCGTTTAATCACGGAACCAACAGGCGCCGTGCATGTTTCCAACCTTACACTGTCAACATGCCACCTTCCCGTACGAAGCGTTTCGATGCTTTTTTCTTTATCCAAACGGCTAAGGTGTGGAATGCTCTCCCCACGTCTGTTTTCCCAGACTAGTACAACAAAATAAAACGAAAACACTAATTTAAAATAAAGTTTAGAAACAGTAACAGTTCAGTAGCTAAGTTACGATTAAGATATTGTGTAATGTAGCCCAATTAAAGTTCTTGCTCAAAGCAAATAAGGTGTGCGTGTGGTTTAATTTTAATAATTCAATATACGAATATTGATTATTATAAAAAAATATTAGTATTCGCACACCTTCCTGTGTTTGAACTATAGTTGTGCCAAATTTCATAATCCTCCGTCAGCGGAATTTTCTTAAAATAGTACCTAAAGTTTTCGCTTCACGTATTAATATATAAATAATACATTGGTAAGTAATACATACGCACATTGGTGACCTCGAATTGGAAACAACGCAAAGACCTTCTGACATCTACATCTCTTCATATGATATCCACAACATCGATCATCATGGTCAAGAAGCACCGAGTCATCAGCAACGAGCTTCTCAAGGTTCATAATACCCGACTCACCGTGGTACCTGTTCCTCCAGTCACTCTCCTGAAGCAGCATTCTACGACTCAGCAAGCACCTCACTAAGCTTCGACCTCCGGCCTTGGAGGGGAGTGATGTAGCCGCCACTATATAACGAGATGGCAATGATGTCGAGTGAAAAAGGTTATATCAAAGAAAACTAGATGGCGCTGTACGGATGACGACGACCGCAGTACAAACGCTGAAAAATCTCCATACAAACGAACTCACGCTAGCGAAGTTTCTACTTACGATTACTATTTATAGACCTTCCGATGAACAACTGTCGGCGAGGCGCGGCCGCCCCTGGGAATTCCAACTAGCCCGGACACGAAGATCCTTTGCGGTGGTTGAGCATATTGACGTAGGTCAATATGGCAAATTCTAACTTTAACTGATGATTTATCAATAAAATTTGTTGGTGTTATAATTATTTTAGCTGGGATAACAAAAAGTGCACAAATTCCCCTCGGCAGTCACTGTCCTACTCCACCTGTCATCACCATTTTTTTAATTATTATTTTAAAATTTTCGATCGAACCACTCAAACATGTTTTTTTCCAATAATAATTTTAAAAAAAAACATATCTCCTAAACTACAAAAAATCGCGAAACATACATGGGATATTTTCAAGTACCCCCAAATGTCAACATTCAAAAAAAAATTTTAGGAGGCACCCTTTGGACCACCTTGTATAATACTGTTTAATCTTTTGCATAGAAACATTAGCCTATACTTGACCACAGCTAAGCCTATGACCAACATTAACTGTTCTATAATTCTACGCAAATAAACTTAACCTTAAAAAACCGGAAGTACTCATCGCAAAAAAGTAATATAATCACCATGATGAGGAAGAGGAAATGCATTGTTTTATCATTCCGCTCCACTGGTCTTTCGTTAGAGCAAAAAGATGCCAACACTGGTACTGTTTCTACGGAGAGGCAAATTGGTAAAAAAGTCTCGGATACGTCACTTGTCTGTATAGACCTATTTCCTATTTTTATTCTTCCATTAATTTTGTTGATGGTACTTTAAACAAAGACCATGGTTCGTAAAAAGCTTTAATTAGAAGTAACGCTACGCTTTTTGGTCTGCAGTCGAATTGTACGGCGCGTCCGGGTACCAGTACCTCTTTCTCACATAAGATCAGCGTGAAGTGACGTCAATGCTGTCACCTCAAGTGATGGTATTGTGGTCGCGTTTCTTTCGGTTTGTTAGACTTCCCGGTAGCCTAATCTCGTCTTTAAAGGCCGGCAACGCATCTGCTAGCCTAGAGTGTGTACTACGCTGGCAGTTACATATTTTTTACTGAAACAGTTTCTTTATAATTACAATTACAGTGCTGTAACAAATTTTTATTATTTTCCAGATTTAGAGAGAATACCCTCTTTTCTTGAAGGTTTGTGTTTTAGAAGGTACGTAAAACAGTGGGACCCGATTAAAGTCACTGAGTTATATTAGTCGTAAGGTTGTAGAGATCGTGGGGGTTCCGAGGATGACGTCAGATGGCAATCGGTCATCTTAACTCGCCGCCGATATATATATATATACACACATGTAGGTACTCCGTATTTTTGACGACGCTATATGCGGACGCATATGGACGACGCTAAAAAAGCCCGAACGCCGAGTTTAACGCAAACCTTTTTTAATTCTCGTGCGAATGAGGGCTTAAACCGGTGAAATCCTACAAGTGACAAAATCTGCAGCCAATGTAATTTAGAAAAGTTTATTTACCAATAGCCTTCACACAGTTGCGTCAATTAACTTGACTTAAGGTCGCGAAGTTTCATAAATTCAATGGTAAGGGTTTGTAAAATACAGAAACCGCTTACTTCTATCGAATGGATCGAGATATAGTAAATTGTCGTCTAAGGTATTTTACTTTAGATGTCAGATTTGCAGTACGTCATCGCATTCCACTAGCGAGGCAAATGTCCGTCTAACTTAATTTGAAATGCATCTCGTCACGATAACATTAGGTTCCAATCGTGTAGTGATGAAAAAAAATTGTGACACTTATCGTTCATTCGAGGGTACCTAAAAACGAGTTAAGGTTAGTTTTAAAAAATATATAATTATTACAATGTGTTTAAATGTTTATATTATATTCTGGTGCTCTCCACCTTCTAACTTTCGATGTTTTTTGCAAATAATTTTTTTAAAATAAGTTGGTGGTACCTTAATTTGTATTTGAGATGCTAAACTAATTTTTGAATGAATGTAGTGTTTATGCTGCCTTCTGATCTCCGTAATGTACAGTTACAATCAGGTCAAAATGGGAGTTTCCAATTCACAACTTGTTCTGGGCAGGCAAATGGACGTTTTACAATTTATAATAATATGTAAAGTTGAGTTTGTTCTTTTGTTTGTGTGCTTGAACGCGCTAATCTCAGGAACTACTATATCGATATGAAAAATTATTTCAGTGTTAGATAGCCCATTTACCGAGGAAGGCGAATTAGGTTATATATCAACATGCTAAAATTGAATCTGTTTTTTACGTAATTTTACGCGGATGAAGTCATGGGCACAGCTAGTTTAAAATATGCTGTCGGGCTAGTATTACAGTGCTACGGCTTAATATGTAGAAATGTCATCGAAACATTTTTATTACCATGTATTAAATATAACTGCGATAAAAAGTTCACACTGGTGTTAAAAATCCTTTGTTTTGGTATGATCCTACTAGTGCGGGTTAAGATGTCCTTTCTAATAAAGAATTTACGATTATTCTTGACAAGTTAAGAGTCTCCCTCGCCCTCCGAACAAGATGAACTCCATTCCGACTGACTCTCTCCGTAGAGACCCATTTCTCTGTGATTTGAAGTGGTCACCTGCGAAAGAAATAACTGTGTGTGAACTATTTTAACACCAAGTGGGATAGTGGTCAAGCACCCTATTATAGTGTGAAATTTTATATCTTGAATTTACCCGGTTGTGTATTCTGTCGTGCACCTCCTTTTCCTGCTTCTCCTTCGGTAATACTTTCTCTGCGACTCTCGAATTGGGCAAACTGTAAGAACATTTTTAAATGTAGCCAAAAATCTAATGGAGACTGTATAGACCTGTTTTGAGTTTTAGTTATTTCCCTTAACTCTTATTCGCCGGTCATATTGACAATTTACGCGAAAATAAAGACAACAATGTTTCATGGCGATCCTAACAACAGAGAAAAAGTGGTAACTCATTCAATGACCGGTATTTGACTCAATCGCTAGGTTAAGTAGGTCTTACCGGGGCTGGGTGTTAGATGAGTGACCAATTTTAACACTGGTTTTTAAATATCCGACCTGCTCCGTGTTTCGGAAGGGGGGCACCCGGGTATCGTCAAAATGAAACAGATCGCGCGCAACTTCGTGCGGTGGAAGACCCTCGACGCGGACATCGAACGGGTGGCGGCGCAGTGCGCGGCGAACAGCTATTATTTAGCTATAATAGATGCGCATTCAAAATAGATTGAAATAGAAAAATAAGTAGCCCGACCGTAGTGAACGTCATGACTCGTTTAAGATGTTTATTTGCTAGATTCGGTCTGCCAAAAATTGTAGTGAACGACAATGGACCCTTTTCTTCATCGAATTTCGGATCTTATGTTAAAAGTAACGGTATAAGGCACATCCTCGTAGCTCCCTATAATCCCACGAGTAACGGTGCGACTAGAACGCGGTGAGCACTATTAAGAGGGTTTTGAAAAAGACTTTAGTCGAGAGAGTAAACGATATTACTGCTTTGAGTCGATTTCTTTTTATATATCGGAACACCGAACATAGCACAACGGGGCGCGAACCCGATCCTATTTTTATTAATAAAGTTGAACGTCATTACTTTACTTTTTTTACATTTTTATAGCCATCAGAAAGAATACAAATATTATGAGAGATGACGTCATTGCAAATGTCTTATGGCAATTTTATGCAAGTTGTGGTTACCTTCTGTATGGTCACCTTCTGGCAATTGTTAGCTCTTGATTAGATTTGTGTTAACTTTCATAGAATTTGTCTGCTGATATTGGTAATCCTAAATAACCAGTAAATGTAGTGTATGTTACAGACAGGTTGATGTAGCAAAGTGTGTTATAAGCAGTTCTTACTGCATCTGAATGATTGATGGTTGACCCATTCCAACAGTGGCTTTTCAAAAATCCGACCTCCTCTGTGTTTCAGAAGGCACTTAAAACAGTGGGTCCTAAATAATTTCACTAAGACTGTAGAGATCGTGGGGCTCCGGGAATAATGTCAGACAGCAGAGGGTCGTCTTAATTTGACCCACAGCCACATCCTCTGCAATTGAAGCGGACTTGGGTCGCTCACCGTTGGCGCCGCAGTCGCAGCAGCGCTCGTTGCCGTGCGCGCGGCGCACGTAGTGAGTGGCGCGCACGTCGCCCGTGGAGTTGGCGCCCGTCGGCGCCGGCTGCCGCGACGTCTGCAGTTTAAACTGCTTTTATAGGACACACTAGGGGACGGCGCCGTTGAGCGCGAACGCGGGCGAAGCGCGCTCAAACAGAGGGCAAACGGGAAACACTAATCATTCTTAAAACACTCCTAGTATTTAAAAGAAACTTTTATTATATTTTCGAAATTGGAGGTATCATTTAATTAAAACAAAATCTATACTAATTAGAACTAACTAGTTTTAAAAAATATAACAAAGACGGAATAGTGATATAGATGACAGAATAATTTAATAATCATTGGACTTTACTAATAGTACAATAATTTTAAAAGACTATAAAAACAGGGTAGGTACATTACATAAAATGTTCCTCTCTTTTGTTTCTTTCAAACATGATAAATCTGCCACTTATACATTATTGCTCATCATCACACACTGATACTGTCACTCTGCAACCTGCCATTTGTATGACATATCATATACATTATTCCTTATTAGCACACACTTAAAATGTTATTTCATCATCTGCTAATTATATCACTTATCATATACATCAGTTCTCATCATCGTCCCGAAATAAATTCATCGGTTCAAACGTATGGCTTTTTATCAATATTATATTTGGAATTTATTCTTTTAACACGAAGTAAAGAAATCACGGGACGTAGGATGTCTTAAATCTATGTCTTACCACTACTTGCGTAGATCCACGTAGAATATTATCATAACATGGTAATAATAACTGACAGAATCAGGCGTTACTTTGCGGAAATCCATGACATGCGTGAAATACTTAACCATTTTGCTTAAATCCGCGAAGGAATACGAGGAAAAACATTCATTAGAATGTTTGAAGGTAGCGCTACGGTGGTGGGGGTGCCTGAGGTATAAATTATTTGCTCCGTTTTTTACTAATTACGTTACGAATAACCTTTAAAGAGTCTATGCGAATGATGATTCTTCAGTGTCTAAGCGAAACGTGCCTTAAGGCACATTGGAAAGTCAATGTAGTGCTGTGCTTTGGTGGCGGATTCGGTGGTGTAGCTTTCGGGTTGCAACATTGCATCGATTTTCCTTTGTTGCTGCGGTTTTAAGCAAAATAATTTAGTATTTCATGCAGAGTAGAAATATTCTCCTAAGACCTTCTTCATTGCGTTATGCCTTGAATCCATATATTCTATACCAATTTCATTTGTTCAGTCCTCATACGGGTAAGTACTCGAAGGTTCTATATGCTGTATCAAATGAAATCTCCTCGATGCCGAATCCTCTTTAATGCGGAAAAAGGACCGCTTGCAGACAACTTGATACTACGTATCGTTTCGCTGTGCAATTTCTTGTTCGAATTGCACGATACACTTCTGACGTGCTGTAAGATTGTTTGATGATATCGACAGTTATTCTGAGCTGATTGAGGCCCACAGCTTCGTCTGAGTGATGATTTGGTTGTTTATAACGTAAATTTAAACTATTTTTTAATGAAAAACACAGCAGAATCTGACAAACATTTTTGAAGATTGAAAAAGAAGAAACTTCATACCTCGCACAATTCCTCTGTGGAGTCAATTACTAGCGTCTGTATTTCCGAACTGATACGACTTAGGGACCTTCAAGAAAAGAGCATACTCATTTCTCAAAGGCCGGCAACGCATCTACGATCCCCCTGGTGTTGCAGTTGTCCATGGGCGTCGGTAGTCACTTAAGAGTACCGCCACGATCGAAGACACCGCCATACCGTTCCTGTATCATCTGTCCGTAACAGTATCGGTATTAGATCCGATATAAGAACTTAGCTGGGCCTTAGGGATTTAAAAATAGTGGATGATAGTGAATAAGAATTAACATCATGTTTATAAAAACATCTTCATAGATAATGTTGTGGAGATCCATTTTACCAGAGAGAAGGGAAAGGCGATTTTGTTAGGAATTAATAACACATTTATTGACACAACCAATATACAAATTGTAATCGAACATTTTCATAGTACCTACTGAGTAACCACTTTCCATCTAACCACGTTGCACGGTGGGTCACTAGTATTATATATAAATAAATATAAATATATAGGACTACATGATACACGGACGTCTGTTCCTAAGGTAGACAGCTTAATGCCTGTGTTATAGGTAACAGCCGCCTTTTGTACAAAAATATATATTTTTTGTAAATATATAAATACATACATATGGATTATACACCCAGGTTTAAGGCGGGAATCGAACCCACGATCCCGGAGCAGAAAGCAGGATCACTGCCCACTGCTCCAACGGGCCAGTCATATACACCTAAAGGATATTCGAATTATAATTCTGGCAGATCCACGTAATCTAGCAACCCTATTAGAGATTCCCTCCCTTTGATGGCTTCATTCAGTCCTTTGGAACAAAAACAGCTTCGCGCTAATGAGTTGAGAATTAGAGAGGGTTTGTTGTTTTACGGAAAGCTGTTTATTCTGTGTAAATAATTCGGCGGTTTTCGAGAGGTCGAAACTCTGCACGTGTTTTTTATTTTCTTTTGTGACCTCTACACGAGGCTTTTGACCCCTTGCTTATAAGCCCTTTTTAAGCTTATTTATTGCGTTAAACAAAAATTAAATTAGAGTCAAAATCTCTTTATTCTGTTCAACTTTTTAAAGCAGTTATGCAAGTCTCTTCTTCCTATTGTTATCCCGTTTATGGGCAATTTAATGAAATGAAACGAAATGAAATGAAATGAAACGAAACGAAACGGAACGGAACGGAACGGAACGGAACGGAACGGAACGGAACGAAACGAAACGAAATGAAATGAAATTAAAATGAAATTTTTAATTTATTTCAAAACGCAACGCAATAGGTACAAGAGCAACATTTGTCTTTAGACTTATACTCGCGAATTTGCAACTAATTTCTTGCTTTCCCTGATACCCACGAGTGGAATATACAAGCTACGACATTAATAAAATGATCAAGGAGTTGGTGCCTTCAGTTCGAGTGGCTTTCGAGTCTCGTGAACTAATCCTCAATTGTTGCACGGAATTTATTCACCTTATAAGTTCAGAAGCGAATGAAGTATGCAATCAAAGTAATAAGAAGACTATAAATGCTGAGCATGTTCTTCAAGGTATATTATAAATTCCATAAAATTTTTTGGTGTTAATTTTCAATAAATGTTATGACTGCTTATATAACTACATAATGTCTAATATAATCATGTACATATAGTATTTAAGTATTTTCATATATTACAAAGACAACATTAAGACTTACAGTCTCTTAACATCAACATTTTTTTTGTGTTATGCAGCATTAGACAGACTGGGCTTCAGTGATTATACAGTGGAAGCTGAAGCAGTTTTAAAGGATTGTAAAGCAGAAGCAGCAAAAAGAAGAAGACAAAGTACTAGACTTGAAAATCTGGGAATACCAGAGGAGGAATTATTGAGACAACAGCAAGAACTATTTGCAAAAGTGAGTTTGAGTGTAACTTAATTTTTATAACTTGTATTTGATGGTCCTGTTGGTGCAGTTAGCAGTGATCCTGTCTTCTGCTCTGGGAGTTGTGGGTTTGATTCCCACCTGGACTCTGGGTGTATTATCTATATGTATGAGTTTATATATTTATAAGAAAAATGTATGTATATAATAAGTTCCTGTTATGTAATTAAAATGAATAGTTCTAAATCCAAAAGAATAGCTCAACCAATTTGGTATTTTTTTTTCTTGTGTTTCTTGACATACACAGAAAGTTTTAATGAAAAGAAGATACATAAAAATTCACTTATAACAGAATGTTATGCATATAATAAGTAAAAGTCAGAAAATGAATTAATATTTTGTTTTAGGCTAGAGAAGAACAAGCAAAGCATGATCAGCAACAATGGTTACTGTTACAACAACAAGGACTTATCGGTGTTGAAGGAGCACCTCAACCTTATGTGCCACCACCTTTAGTACCAAAGCAAGAAGACACTGAAGATGATGATTACTCATAAAGATACATTAAGATTCCTCTGTACTACTTAATAATGTATGGATTAAAATACATATTATGATTAGTCAAGTGTTGCAATTCATTTTGTACTTGTGGACCCGTCACACATCTTGCCAGAATATTGGCTTACTCTTACCATTGTAATTTAATATCAAATATAGTGCCAATCATTGGTCGCTTACCAGTAGCATAATGTCAACTGTTGCCTGGCTGCTCTTATTTTTATATATTTATACAAAAACTTTAGGTACCATTTTTACGGAAGTTACACCAAAGGAAGAGTATGAAACTTGGCACAGTTGTAGTTCATACAGAGGGAGGTGTAAGAATGCTAATATTCTTTTGTAATATACAATATTAAACTATTAAATAAAAGCACACGGACATCAATGCTAATCAATTTACACACACAAGTATTGGATGATGTCAAAGCATAATCGTGACAACCATATGTTATAGTAATTGTCAAATTTTATTTTTCTGTGAATAGAACAATATACACACATATATATATATATATATATATATATAATATTCATTTTAATGATATGCTGTATAAGTTTATGGGGCAACTTCGATCTACGTAAAATGTACACTATGTCCAGCGAGTTAAGTTGGAAGTTTGGAAGTTTTGAGCGAGTTGGTTGAAAGATTAATACGATATTCTTTGAAATACCTTCATAAAAAGATAATAATTTTTGTGTAATATGTAAAAGATAAAAATAGTTATTGCCGTTTTTACTAATAGAGTTAGACATATACTAGCATTGACTTTTTTATAGGTCTTTATAAGATATACAATTGTTTATTAGATTATTTTCATCTATATTGTAAGGACAAGGTTTAGCGACGCAATGTAAGCGCACAAAATTTCGGGTTTTGCGACAAATCACATTACAAGACATTGACATTTTCGGCTTTTATCTTCTATAATATATATCTATTGTAGACCTTTTCCTTAAATTGCTCTGCTGTACTGGCCTAATATATATATATATATATATATATATATATATATATACTAATATATAAAGCTGAAAACTTTATTTGTACGCGCTGATCTCCGGGACTTCTGCTCCGATTTGAAAAATTCTTTCAATGTTAGATAGCCGATTTATCGAGGTAGGCTATAGGCTATATACCATCACGCTAAGACTAATAAGAATGGAGCTCCAATGAAGAATGTTTCTAAATAGGAGGTTTTTCTTTCCCTTTTAAGATCTTCCGCTGCGTATGCTGCGTAAACGGTTAAAAACGCAAAAATCATGTAAAAAGCTCTATGACCTCACTTATCAAAATGATAAACATTAAATATAATTGAAACTGCTGTTCTCTTTGAATTATTTTTGTAGGTACTGTACATAGCGAATACATTTTATGCATAGACTTTTTAAATATGTGATGTCAATTGTGTGTGTTGTGTGGAGTGGAAAAATCCTCCTAAGTAGGAGGTTTCGAATATGGGACAACCTGTGACAAAGACGGGGAAAGATTATAAAATTCTTGTCAATTTCGCCGTAATAGATAGATAAAATTTATATTTAAAAAAGACGCATATTAATTGCCATAAAATCACATTTGTATACAATTTGAAAACCGTACCATAGACTATGGATATAATATTAAGAGATTTTTGATTATTGAAATTTAAAAGCATACTATTTGGCAAAAAGTCTATAACCAGTTCGTTAGAATCACTTTTATTTATGATTTTCTCTGTATTCTGAGACTTTAATATGTCATTATTGTAATTAAACAAACATGTTTTTTAATATATACCCTAAGTGCAAAAATAATAAAAACATGACGAAATAACAGTATGAATGACTCTGGAACTAACAATAAAAAATTCAAACGTCCTAAAAATAAAACGACAGCAACTACGAATCCAGAAACATCAGTAAGCCTACATTTCGATTATATAAATGTCACGAAACAACAGCGTTTAAGGAAAGAAAAATTTTAATTGGTACACTTTGATGCGAGCCTACAAATCATTCTTTACTACAAAAATCAATTTAATAATAATTATACATATTTCAATTGTTCCGCCATCTCGTAACTCCCCCTCCCTCATCGATGTACGGGCGAACCCTACGATGATTAAAGGTACAAATGTACTAAATTCTTCAAGTGTAACCAAATTGTTCGACAAAATAAACTGAGGCGAACATTTCGAGCCGTTCGAATTCGAAGAGTCGAATGTATTTAGGATGAAAAAATTCGTGCTAAGCATACAGGAGTCAAGTCTTTATCGGGTCACGCTTTTAATCAATGCTAATGCAACCCGCGTTGATACTAAGGAGGGTCCGATGTGGGCCCAGTACGAATATTTTCAAAGTCGAATCTTCGACTCGAAAAGCTTGAAATGTCGTGCTAGGGCCTCTGTTTGCGCCGGACAGTAATTGTGACAGATCATATGGGTATTCCCACGCCATGGCCCCTTACATAAAATCTAGTTATTTCACTGATCTCATATGCTAATAATATACATTCAAAAACGAATGTAAGTTCAATTAGATGTTTTTCAGAAGGAAACTAGAAGCAATCACGATCAATGTGAACGGCTTAAACCTAAGTGCCCTTTGTTAGCTAAGGATTCGGAATGGGTTGATATTCTACACACATCGAATGCTGACACAAAGACCAACCGTGAAGAAGAGACAGTACTACAGCTTGTAAATAGTTAAAAGAGAAAGTGCTATATAGTGATTAATACCTTTTTATTCAAATATCGATCAATATTTTAGCCAATTCGCAAAACAAGCTTATACTTAAAACTATGTGTATCGCGACTTTATCTGCTTTGTATTTAATGATTGCGTTCAATTTTGAACGGTATAATTTTTTTAGCCGAACACTAATTATTTTGCTTCAAATAAAATAGGTGCCTACTATATGATATTCTTTATATCTTATTAGGACATTCTACATAAAACCATTACAAGTAAATAAAGGAAGGCATCTATTAAATACTTTTTTTTATAATTTTATATTTATAACATATAAAATTCAATCGTTCTTCATAAGCCTCACTTTAACTCGATAACCGCTGGACCGTTGTTAATTCTGTTTGTTCTGTTTCTTTCCCCTCATTTCAGGGAAAGTTTAACAGAATTGATTAGAGATTACCAACTCCTACAATGTATTCCGAGTGCTGGCATCCACGAGACGGTTACCAGAGTGACCAACCTCTACAGACATACCTGTGCAGGTAAACCGCAGCCTGAGTGGGACTAGACCTGTGCAGTTTTTGATAACGTCTAAAAAGTCGATGAAAACTAGTTGTACGCATGAAAAAGCATGACTCATTGTCACGTTCCACCTTACCCGAGCGTACTAGCGAGAGCACGGAACAAGCGATGGCTCTAGAGGCTCGATCGGCCTAACCAATCGGCGTTATTACGTAAATTTATCTTTCGGGAAACGACTTTACAAACAACCAATTCTTTTTTAATCTGGGCAAGTGACTTGCGCAAAGTCGGATATCAATTTTCAAACAACTTTCTACGGTACACCGACACATCTCCATACACGTTAACGATGTCCTGTCAAAGTACGCAGGCACATCTAATAATCTCTCTTGTAGACGTAGTCTTGTAGCGTTGATGCTATCCTTAGGTATCTCTACTAACATATTATTGTATGAGATAGTAGATAACAAGTAGTGAAGTCCTAAGCCCAGTATTATGATTGAATTTATAAAGAATGCACTTTAGGTAGAATGCGAAGAGGGCCTTGAAACAAAGCCACTTGTATTAATGTTTCCTGCTTTGCTAAATGAAGACCCACATATGGTAGAAGGGATGTTAAACAAAGCTATGTCAACTAGCGAAGTAACGAAACATTTGGTCGGCCAAAAAGCAAATTTTACTTTTATGAAAAAAGTAAATCGCCTGATTCCACGTGATAAGGTAATAGTATAGAAAATTGATTAAAAATATAAGTTTTTCTTTTTTTTTTATGTTACAAGGGGGCAGACGAGCAGGCAGCAGGCACCGAAGTGTCTACCGGCGCTCATGGACATCTGCCGACTGCAACGCCATCTGCCGGGCTGATTTGTGAACCTAAACCATCCAGGGCGCTTACGCAACCGCGTTAAAAAAATCAGTAAAATTGGTCCAATCGTTAAGGAGGACTTCAGTGACAGACTCGCGCACAGCAGAATTATATATATTAAGATAAAAGTGAAAGGTCACCTGACACGAAATCTAGAAAACCGCTGAACGTACAAAGATGAAATTCGGCAAGAGCTTCTTGCTTAGTTTATAGTTACTAGACATCCGCTAAGTAAGAATTTTTGGATAGGGTCATATTAACGAACTCTAAGGGCTCCTACAATTTTTCGAAAGAAGTCGCGGGTAACGGCTAGTTGAAATAAATGTTAATACAAAAGATTCGGACGTAGATAATGCGGTCAGACTTATGACGGGAATCGAACCAGCAACCTTGTATTGGAAGGCAAGGTCACTGCAAACTTGTAAAAGACCTTGGATATGTTAATTTTGATGAAATTGAATCGAAATTTATACGGGAAAATCTAACGTGGTAAACGTTTAAATGTAGGTGAATAATAAGCGGATGTTAAATTGTACAAGGTAATACGCATTATTTAACCACATAGCATTGATCTAAATCATATTTGACATCCTATACCGTACCTATTTGTATAAGTAAACTTGACATGTCAGGTTGTAACGTCAAAATAAAATTATTTTACTAAATTCGTATGAAAATATGAACTCATACGAGACAGATAACAAAAACATAAGTTAAAACATTTTCGTCTTTCTGTCTGTTTGTTCTGGGAAATCTCTGGAACGGCTGGATAGATTTTAATGCGACTTTCACTAACAAATAGCTGATTTTCCAAGGAATAAGTGTCGACGGAAATTGAAGGAAGCAAAGTATATGCACGAACTGGCATGTTTAATCTACGAGCCCTCTGGTGTTGCAGCTGTCCATGGGCATCGGTAGTCGCTTATGTGAATGCCGCCTGCTTGTTTGCTCCTTGTTATGTATAAAAAATATAAGCATACCTCAAAATGTTACCAAAATTTTTTTTTTTTTTATAAACTATCAACGAAAACCTCAATAGTTCAATGGTTAAAAGACGGACTGTAGTCTATCTCGTACACGCTTAATACCCCGATAATCCTGTTATCGTCGATTATCGACGTTCGTGCCTTTGAAGAGGTCCACTCTTTACATTTATATATACGATATGTCGGCGACTATTTGGAATACTAATTGGGAACCCATTTCCAATGGGATTTTAATTCTTAATTGCGCGAATATAGTAATATAGTACCATTGCTGTCTTGTCAGTACTGTTATCGACGAGAAATTTCGTTTAAGTACGAAAATAAGATGTTCAGATTCAAATAATTCTCGGTGGTTTCTTGCATTCGATTTGAAGCCAAATAATCTGCTCGTTGTACGTAAACAAAATCTGGAATATACACGTCCTATATACGACGCACAGGAGCGACCTCCAAAATCGCGCGCCTTACTGCGGAACTACGATATACGCTGAAATTCAATGCGGTGACAAAAATACGTCCATCCCAATATTTTATCCATGCATTGTACGGATCTTCCCAATGCTTCTGGCTGAATTTGAGCGGTAGTCAATCTTGCGTCCGTATACAGGACGCAATAAGTTAGCCGGACGCAACATCATCGGTAAAAAACGCCATATACGACGTAATTTCAACACCAAGGTGTAAAATATATATATTTATATATTTTAAATATATAATTATAATCAGCATACCAGTATATCCACACGGTCTATGCAATTATTAGCTATGCACACACTGGGCCGATATCGTTGTATCCTTGTAGTCAATCCGCAAACAGTGCTCAGTGCAGATTGTAAACAAATAATATTCGATGAATTATCGAGCCCGTTACATCAACACTAGTGTCAGCCTAATTATCCCGAAAGCTAATTGTATATTACCTTGTCACTTACTATGTACATGTACTAGTTGTTACCCGCGACTTCCTCAGCGTGAAATTAGGTGAACTATTTTAGCGTGCATATATAGCCTATAACCTTTCTTGATAAGTGAACTATCTAACACTAAAGTAAATTTTCAAATCTGACCAGTTGTTCCTGAGATTAGAGCGTTCAAGCTAGCAAACAAACTCTTCAGCTTTATATTTAGGAATTCCGTATAACCAACCTTATGATCCATTTGTAACAAGCGTATTTTGAAAGGCACATTGTAATAATAATTATTAGCACCATAATCATAATTGCGCTCGTAAGAAGCGATGTTGCTTATTATGCCTCAGCGGATGAGAATATATTACGAATGAGCAGAGCGATTCAAGAGGAAGATTTATTTGTAAATTGCATCTCTACATTGCATTCGTGCGAAACCGAAGGAGTCGAGCTGAATTTTTTCCTTTTTATTTTTAACCCATTTCCATTCCATTTTTTCATTTAACTATATATGAGATAAAAAAGTATCATGGAATCCTTTAGGTTTTGGTTCCCCTTGCAAATGTAACATAACCTACCATATCTTTTGATTGAGTACACTTAGAGAGTTGATATTTTAACAGCTTCGACGCACCGCAGATGTCAGTATTTGGTTTTAATTTCATATTTATAGCTGTACGCGTCCCTTACAAAAAGAGTCTTGACAGAGAGACAGACGAATAACGCAGTGATCCCATATGGGTTCCTTTTTCCTTTGTAAGTATGGAACCCTAAAACAGTCTCAGTTTGCAAAGCAAAGTGTAGGAAGGTATTCGACAAAAGGTAGTTAGATGTTTACACAGCCATTGTGTAAAATTGAACCTTTGTTCACTATCAGTGTAAAAAAGATATAGAATCGTAGATTTGCAGACATTTTTTAAATGTTTCTTATACTAACTTAAATAATTTTGGAAGTTGGTAATCGCATTGTTTACAGGCTGTTCTAATCCATCCACGATGGTACCCCGCAAGGGCATATTTGTGTCCAAAGCCGCGGAAAATGCAAGGGTTTCCGCTCTTAAGTTTTCAACTGGAATGAGTTGCTGGCTTAGAGCGCGGCGATTGCAAGCTCTTCGTGTAGTCTCCATTACGCCATTCTGAAAAAAAATGTAAAATTTATTTGGTAACGGCGGAATGACATCCGAAAGGAATCTATATGTGAAGCGAAAACTTTCGGCACCTTTTTACGTAATTTGCGTAGACTAAAGGAGTATAAAATTTGGCATAAATATAGTATATATAGAGGAGGAATGCTAATACTTTTGTAAAATATTCGTTATAAATATATTAAATTATGAAACTAAAACCACATGCACACCAATGCCAAACGATTTACATACACATGTATACATTTTATTATATGGTGTCCAAGTGTAAGTATTTTGTTAATTATCACATTTAAGGTGGTTAAATTGTAAAATATCATTGTAATAAAAAAATATACATAGTTTTAAAGAAGCATTTGGTACGCACATAAAAAAAAAGTACGTCTTGCTGCGACCGGGTAATAGATACGTGACCCATTCTAGTACTGTCTTATATTTCATATCCAACCTCCTCCGTGTTTCGGAAGGCACATAAAACAGTGGAACCCGATTAATGTCACTTTGTGTTATTTGTCGTGAGATTGTAAAGATCGCGGGGGTTCTGGGGATGACGGCAGATGGCAATCGGTCATCTTGATTCGGCTCACAGCCATATCCTCTGCCTGGTTCTATACCGGGATAGCGCTAGGAAAAATATTACAAACAAACAATTTAATCTAATTTATTTATATAGATTGCGAACGTGTCGCCTGGTAATGTTATCTATTACGCGTTGCTTCTGTAAAGTACTCGCTACAAATTGAAATTTAGTGAAATGGGTGTGAGGGTTTTAGGTTAGCCTATTACAGACCCTTATTTTGCACATCTAAGGGTTTAGAATAGTTCACTAAATCAATTTAATGCTAGAATTAATACCCACCAAGGTTGTACTGTTACACAAGCCCAAAAACTTGGCTTCCAACACTAAAATATTTCTATTTTACATAATAGAACAATTATTACAATCGCATTGCTTCATTTCTGATTTCGAAAATATGGCCAAATACCATGTGTATTTGGCTATAATATACAAATACACATAGCCAAAATATGCAGTTTGTCATTGAATAGCCTAGAAGAAGAATAATAAAATCACACAGTCTCTAAAGAATAATGTAGAATAGAGACTGGATATATTCTTCAACATTATAATATTGTCCTTTTACCCATAAACAACAATCTATATCGTGTGTAAGTTAAGATTACCTCCTATAAATTCAGGCGCGCCATATAGCACGCGATTCATCCAAACGACATCTCATTTCGCGTCTCTATCCGTCCAACATACATCGCGCCACACCCGCTTCACACTTTGATCGTCTTGTATACACATGTATAGACTACATATGCTTCATTATATACGATTTAATCTACTATTTATCCTTAATTTCCCAGTATAACTTCAAACAAATTTTTTAATTAGAGGTAGCGCCATGCTAGTAGCCGAATTGGGCCGGCGCATCCGGGTACCAGTACCTCTTTCTCACATGAGATCGTCGTGAAGTGGCGGCAATGCTGTCACGTCTAGTGCATCTCTATACAATTGTCGTTTGCGACATCTAACATCTTTATGTGTATCCTAAAATATTCAATTAACTTTTAAAACTTGTTGTTATGTTATGAAAGATCTTTCCATATCAACTTCGACTTTATCTTTATTTGAAAATAGTATTTAATTATTTAAGGTCAAGGTGGCGAAGTCCGTCATCAGGGTAAATCCATACTTGTTTTGTTTGAACAATTTAATATAGAGATATGCCAAATAACGGTACTGCCCATAAAACAATACAATATTTTGGTTCCAAATTCAAATAATAGAAGTCTCTACAGTTGTGCATAAATAATAAAATACATTCTCTATTTTTTTGTGTCGATCGAGCAAATAACAGAGTAAGATGTGTCCTCAGATTTAAGAAAATTCAAAAAATTTATGAGTGTTTTTATGGTAAGTCATTACTTAATGTGATTTCGTTATTGTTTTATATGATTTAATTTCAATATTTTGTACTCTTTAACAGAAATATGAATTGTAAAAGTCTTTACCTCAAAATTTTATCTTGGGGTAATTTCGTATAGGTAGCTAAGGGTATGTTCGTTATATGCAGATCTTACCCTGTTGCAGTCATCATAAGCCTTTTTGTCTTGAGAATTTTTAAAATTTATAGCATTTTTTTTTATTAACGACTCTCAGCACTCCCAATATGGAATAACTTTATTTAAAAAGCTTTGTCCAACTGACTGACCGATTCATCATTGCCAGCCAACCGCTACAGAGGGGAATTTGAAGATGTAGCTTTTATTGTAGGTGTGGAAGAAATAGGCATTTTTTCGTAATTCCACGCTTTAGACATTTAGATTTAGCAGAAACAACGGATGGAATTTTTCACACTCCATCCTTCAGTGACGTCACCAGGTATACACTGAAAATTAGGGCCGAGTTTTCTGGTGATTTATCACAGGAAATCGGTACAAAACCTGACGTGTATGCCCATTCAGTCTAAGTAGCCATATTTATTGTTATTTAAGGTATTAAGTTTAGTTATGTTAATTTCAATTAAGTTTATAAACTTGGAGTGAATAAATGTCTATGTCTATGAATAATGTTTGATGAAATACAGAGACAAGACAAATTTCTTAGCATTCCATGGATTCACTGTGCGTGTGCCAGGTCCATCTTCCAGTGTTCCCTCCCCTGCTTCGCCAAATCAGGCATGATCATACTAATGCGGTTTAAGATATCCTTTCTAATAAAGAACTTATGATAGGTCTTGACAAGCCAAGGTTTTTTAGTAGGTTGTACAGGGGATTTTGTAGGTATTTCTCTCGATTCCACGATTTTGTAGCCGTTTTTGGCGAGCCCAATAGTTAGGTCAAAGCACTTGTTCGTTTGTATCAGATGGTCTTTTGGGACGTTAGTCTCTCCAAGAACGGTTAGCTAACGCCTTTTAGTAGGTTGTTTTAGGCATACTTTAAGTGTATTTCCGTTATTAAAAAAAAAATCAAAAGACTCACATATATTCCAATTTTTACTAGTGATATCTTCCTAGCGTTGTCCCGGTCTAGTACCGGGCTCCGCTCAGATTGCAGAGGATGTGAGCGTAGGGCGAGTTAAAATGACCGATTGCCATCTGATCTCATCCTCGGAACCCCACGATATCTGCAACCTCACGACTTACGTTGACATTAATCGGGTCCTACTATTTTCCGAATCTTCCGAAAAAAGTGCTAGAACGGGTCACCCATCTATCACCCGCTCGCAGCAAGAGCTACTTAACCTAGCGACTGAATGAAATACGATTACTGATTAGACGACGATCTCCTCAATTTTTACTAGTTATATGTTACTTGTTAATTACTCGTATGTGATTGGATGCGTGGAGCCAGTTTCACCCTTGGATTAATGCCATTACCAAGCCCTGAACATCTTAATCAAAACGTACCGTTTTCTACTCATTATTTATAACGCAATCTACACATGAACGTAATCAAGCAAATCGCATACGATTACCCCAATTGATCCGACCCACTGGGTTAAAGATACCTGTGTAATCACGCGTTGAAATTGAGTTACCTAACAGTTTTCTAAGACATTTAAACACAGTAGAAGTAGCCCGATCCGGAACACAAAGAGTCCCAAAGTTTGTAATCCAATATCCAAGTTTGAAAAAAGAAAAGATCTGGAATTGTAAAAGATTTCATGAGACGACAAGAATGAAAAGACAAAAGACTAATGCACCTTATATGAAAAGAAGAAGACATGTCGTGCCTATATCGTAAAATTGGCCGCATTCTTTTTTTTAATATAAAACAAAAGGCAATTTTGACCTTTATGTAGATTCAAGATCACCAAATTAAATATGTGAGATTAATATCAAATGTTCACGTTGAGCTCTATCTAGCTAGCTCTATCTCTATCTAGAGCTAAATCGTTGCGATAAAACTGTGCAGTTAAATCGCTACAAGCCATCTCTGAGAAGTGTCGAAATGAGCGATCGCTATCCAAACGCAACGATAAAACTGTGCAGTTTAATCGACAACGGTTTTCATACACACGTATTGATAAATCTCAACGATTTATCGATATGTATGTAGCGGCTATTATTCATATGAGTGCTTGTTACTTCTACGCGGTTGAAGCAAAATTTCTTTAATATGGTGACAGGTGGCAGTTATAATAATTGACATAAATTAATTAACCAACGAATTTTGTATGTTAATACACATAAATTATTCCCGACGTAAGATCGTAGACTGTTGTTTTATGAAGGCTTTGTAGTACGCAGGCGCAAGACTACAAAAAACTGTAACATTGAAGAGACGACTTTTTAGGGAACACTGTAAACTTGTATTCTATCTCATTCAATCATACTATTTATGTATAGCCAGCTGGTTGAAGTTAGGCCATAAATCTTTAAATTTGTGTACCCTATGCTTATTATACAAACAAAATTTTAATTCTTCGCCCAACAACTATGATGTATATACGGTTGTCATGACGTCGCTTTCACTTCATGTTATAGTAAAATATATACATGTGTGTGTAAATCGTTTGGAATTGGTGTGGGTGTGATGTTATTTCAATAATTTTCTTTCTTTTTTTTGGTCCCATTTTCGTTATATCGGATTTTCAAATGACAGCAATGTTAAAGAAGTTTCACTGCATAAACCTCGCACAATTCCCCTGTGGAATCAGTCACCAACTTCGGTATTTACGAACGGATACGACTTAGGGACCTTGAAGAAATGAGCATACTCATTTTTCAAAGGCCAGTAACCCATCTGCGAACCCTCCAGTGTTGCAGTAGTCCATGGGCGTCGGTTGCCCCCTTGTTATATAAAAATAAATAAAGATTTGACTTGAACCTGAGAGGTAAGACTGTTATACCAACGTGGTCGTATAAATGCGTGTAAAAGTTCCTTTACGTTACCAACCATAACCTATTCACGTGACAGATGATCAAGCACACATATAAATGATAGACTGGTCTGAGGTTGTATTTATGTAAAACTCGATGTAGTTGCTTGAAATTTCTCTTACCGGTGAACTCGATGGGCTGGGGAAACTTGATGATACCGATGTCATTAGGTTGCACAAAACCTGCACCAGCAATGTACGTTGGGTAGTTGTAGAATTCGGTGGTCTCGAAGATCATTTGAGGACGACTTAAGTCTGTGGCACCGGCGCGAATCACCAGGGTGATTCGACTGTAAGTAAAAAAAATACGTTCAGAAGATGAATAGTTATAATATACATATATAGAAAAAATATCCACAGTTTACAGTAGTGTTTCCTGAGAAATACACATAGATAGTTTTCCTAAAACCCAGAAATCTCTTAGTCCGTCCTTAAACCGTCCTTAACCTGGTCCTATCGATCAATCATTCCGTAGAGGATGTCTACTAACTATAAACTACCTTTTTGCCTTATTCATAAGTACTTAAAAAAAAGTCTATATGAATAAACAATTTTGACTTTGACAAACTGTACCACGGGACCGTGGTTATCGAGATTTTAGGTGTCCTTTTGGTTTTATGTATATAGATTACCTACTACCCTTTTCAAAAATAGCTTTACGTCTCCTGAAAGTGGAGCCAATGTCAGAAAAAGACTAAGTGAAAACGAAATGTATAAACAAACGTAAATAATTGAATACTAACTTTCCAGGACAGTGAGCCGCTGTCAAAGCCCATTCACTGTGAATAATGGTGGCTCCACAGCCGTAGACTCCGCCGTAATCGGCGACCATACGTAAGGAGAGCTGGTACGGGAACTGCCCTTCATTGGCCTCCCAACCAGAGACGATTCTTCCCATACCACCTGAAGCGAAAAAAGTACCAGAAAGGGTTCACCAAGAAGTCACTGTTTTCTTTTAAAATTAAAACATATTTAATTGATTTTAGCTTAATTTCACTGCGTCCTTAGTCGAAAATCCATGGGCGGGGTAATAACTCACATCAGAGTAAATTGCCATCTCGTTTGCTTCTTCTTCTAACTATCGTTATCCCGGTCTAGGACCAGGGTTCGCTTAAGTTGCAGAGAACGTGGATGTGGGGCGAGTTAAGATGCGATACTGGCGTCTGACGTAGTCCCCGAAACCCCCACAAATCGTTTCTAAATAAAAAGTCATAGTTTTTAGGTACATATGTCTAGTAGTCCCGTTCCCACTCCTACTAAGCTTAAATTTAAAGCTTGTGTCAGGAGTCGGGGTTTGATCCGGGTACCTTGCGGATGTCAATCCATCCCTTTTACCATTGAACTAATACTACATACATACTAATATTCATTTATCCCTCTGCCTGCCTTTCGCTCCGGGGGTTGTGGGTTCGATTCTCTTTTCGAGTCGTATTTGTATTTTCTATATATATAAGAAAAAATATGTTTTATAGGCGTCTATTACCTATAACACAGGCATTAAGTTGACTACCTTAGGAACAGATATATTTATACTAGCGAACCGCCTCGACTTCGCACGGGTGCAATATTGACAGGCACGTATTATACAGATAAACCTTCCTCTTGAATCACTTTGTTTATTAATGAAAACCGCATTAAAATCGCGTGCATTGTTTAAAAGATTTACGCGTCCAGGAACGGCATTCGACTTTGGTTTAAACTACCTATCTAAAGATTACTCATGTATTAATAAAGTAATATTTAAATAGTATATTATTAATTACTTATATATTTTAATAGTATATAAGTAAATAATAATTAATAAAACATTAAAGTTTTGCAAGGAAAAGGCCCGATTACTCCAACAAGTCGGGTTCGCTCCTCGTATGAGGAACTGGAACTTCTTAGGAATAATGTTAGACGCTAAGCTTCAATGAGGGATCATGCAAGCAATTTATCATTAGATTTAGTTCAGCTGGTTATGCAGTTAAAAAAATTCGCCAACTGACTGATTTTGAAACTGCTAGGTTGGTGTATTTTAGTTACTTTCATATCATATTATGTTATATGATATTTTACAATGCGGTAATGCTGCTGATATTGAAACTATATTTGTTCTGAACAGAAGGGCCGTTCGTGCAATATATAACATGAGCCCAAGAGAGTCAATACAAAATAAATTTAAGGACTTTAAAATAATGACAAAACATTTCTTTTTTAAAGAATATTAGGAATACTTTTTAAGTATGTCTAATATTCCCTTTTCCCCTGCTACTGAGCTTACATTGTATTAGGAGTGGGTGCAACAATACCCCAACGGCGGTGGGGCAATTATTTATTAATGTTTAATTTTTAAATTTAACACACTTGTAATGCATATTTTATAAAAGTATTTGAATTCGCACACCATCTTCTATATAAACTATAATTTAGTTAAATTTCATACTCCTTTTGCTTCACGTATTAATGTATTGATAAGTATACTTTTGCTGTACTTCATTTGTCAAAATTACATACATACAGACAGAAATGTCAGCAATAAATCTTTTCCGTCATATTATCATCTTTTTTCAATCATTCAGAGGGCCTACCATGAACATTCTCGATAGTTTTACTTACTTTTACGTTTGAAAGCGAACGTCAAATGAAAAAGTAATGCTACCGTTTGACTTCACTTAGTTGCGAAATATTGGTAGCACGAATGATATCAGACCTCGCACGTATCGAATCTTCGACGTTAGGGCCGTGTATCTTGTATAAAATGAAATCACGAATCTTAATCTGACTTTTCGTTCCGAACTTAAAAGTAAGTAAAACTATCGAGAACGTTCGTGCTCGTCCCTCAGGCCTTTGTTAAATACACATTCGTTTTTTGATTCTTTTATTTTTTGCTTTATGTGTATACATCTCAACATAATCCGAGTGAATCTGGGGCCAGCGCTATTTATACAGATTTAGGCATATAATTTTATATACTTAATGCAGGAATAGAGAATTTAGCAGCGAAACACACACTCACGGAAGGCATTTCTTAACGTGTGTCGTGGAATTTCCTTATCAGTTTCGATGAATTTCAGCAGCATACTTTATTCCAAGATTCTATCTTTTAAATTCGTGAAAGATGTTTAAAGCTGCAATACATTTGCGCGAACGTAGAAACGTTCTTTGACTGCTGGATTAGAATTTCTTATGAAACAAGTATTGAATAAAATCCAAGCGTCTTTTCATTTTGTTATATAGAAGGCAGCGTTATTTGGAAGAACTTTTATATGACTGGGGCAAACAAACAGACCATTCATCTGGGCCTGAGAATTTTCTAGTAATATTGCATCAGTATTTGAACCTGTACCTTAGGGATTCAATAATAATAATAATAAATATATGACACAAGGATGTCTGTTCCTAAGATAGACAACTTAATGCCTGTGTTATAGGTACTAGACGCATGTTGTATAGAAATATATATTTATTAGAAATATATAAATACTTACATATAGATAAATAAATAGTAAGATACTAAAATATAGCAAATCGTATAGAGAGTCGAATTTCTAAGCATTCCAGGGATTCACCATGCGAGTGCTGGGTCCATCGCGTTGCAGGAAGAAATCATTGCAGTGCCTGTGACTTGTGACCCAGATATAGGTTTAAGAGTACTCTTTCTAGTGGCCACTAACACTCACCTTCACTGCCATTGTTACCTCCCCTGCCTAGTCAAATCTGGTATGATCCTATTAGGGCGGCTTTAGAGGTCATTTCTAATAAAGAACGCTTCAAATATGTACGTTTATAAGGAACGCAATTTCTATCACAGATTTCTTAGATGAATTTGCATAGTCCAGATTTTTGACAACCCACAGCACAGCAGTATGATGGAAAAAATATAAAATCCCTCTTTACCTTTTACTTTACACCTGCATTGAGATATCAAATGACCACTTACTAGTAGTAAACTAAAAGAATCAAGAGAGTATTAAAAATCAAGACCATTATAATATATTTTCAAAGAAATACTTTGATATTTTGATTTATAAACAATTTTAATTTTCAGATGCTGGATAGATGGAGTCGATACAAACCAGTCCGCAGCACCCTGGAACTCTTCAGCAATATTAGCGGCTATTCCAAAAACACCTGCCGGTACCTTAGAGAATTGCCGAATGTATAACGATTTAAACGAAACAGTCACTTGCGATAAATGGGTATTTGACTCGAGATACCGAACATCATCTCGTGCCATCGAATGGAATCTTGTTTGTGACCAAAGATGGAGAGGTGCAGTAGCTCAAACGATTTATATGTTGGGCGTGTTCACGGGCGCTGTTTATTTAGGTGGATTAGCTGATAAACTTGGACGCAAAACAGTATTCTGCTGGTCAGGTGTATTGCAATTAATTCTAGGGGTATTAGTTTCATTTATGCCAGAATATTGGTCATTCTTGGTAGTTTTGTACTTTTATGCAATTTTTGGTTCTGCTGGTGCATATATCCCCGCTTTTGTGTTAACTATGGAAATTGTTGGAGCCAGTAAGAGAACGGCATGCGGTGTTGCCTTCCAAGCTGCATTTGCAGTAGGCATAATGTTAGTGGCAGGGTGGGGAGCAATTATAGATAATAGACAAATTCTTCAAGTTGTCTATGGTTTGCACGGTCTTCTACTCATTCCTCATATTTGGATCATGGATGAATCCCCACGATGGCTTTGGGCTCAGGGAAGGCCGAAGGAAGCTGTAGACATTGTTCAAAAGGGTCTGAAATGTAATGGATCTGATGAAGTATTGGATAGAGCTGAGCTTGTCTCTAAAGGTAAAGTACAGTCATCAAAGGTAACCAATGAACCGTCTGCAAGCACTTTCGATTTGTTTAAAACCCCAAATCTAAGAAATAAAACATTAAACGTATGCCTCTGCTGGTTTGCTAATTCCTTAGTTTATTACGGACTTACACTTAGCACCGGAAAACTTGAAGGCAACCCATACCTTATAACAGCTGTTTTTGGTTTAGTAGAATTTCCGAGCTACGCTGCTGTGATATATTTCCTTGATATTTGGGGACGCAGATTGCTGATCAGTTTAATGATGATCATAGGAGGTACAGCATGTATTATTGCGGCATTTATTCCCACGGGAACTATTTTATCAACAGTGATAGTCATAGTGGGAAAGTTATTCATTGCAGGATCTTTTGCTATCGTATATAATTACTCTGCTGAATTGTTTCCTACAGTAGTCCGTAATTCCGCTATAGGCTTAGGTTCTATGTGCGCCAGATTGTCTGGAGCAATGACTCCTTTAATTACATTATTAGATTCCTTTGATCCAAAAATTCCTGCCGTTACATTCGGATTAGTTGCTCTTGTGTCTGGTTTTCTTTGTTGTTTCTTGCCTGAGACGATGAATCAACCAATGCCACAATCCTTAGACGATGGAGAAAACTTCGGAAAAGGGGATACCTGTTTCACAAGTTGTTTGGGCAAAAAGGGTAAGGCTGAAGCATATTCTGTTGCTGATAAAGCAGCAGAGTCAATGGTACCATTAGAAGATATGACTAGAAAAGCTTAAGAGTTTAAGGTTGTTTTATAAAGATAAATTTGAAAATTCTTCAGGTGGAATGTAATAAAGAGAAATAAATATGTAAAATTATTCTAGT